>VWZP01002803.1:471120-501606 GCA_013396995.1 Dicaeum eximium
CCTCCCTGCATCCTGCTTTGCCCTCCCTGCATCATGCACTGCCCTCCCTGCATCCTGCATTGCCCCCCTGCATCCTGCATTGCTCCCCTGCATCCTGCATTGCTCCCCTGCATCCTGCATTGCCCTCTTGCACCCTGCATTGCCTTCCCTGTATCCTGCACTGCCCTCCCTGCATCCTGCATTACCCTCCCCACATCCTGCATTGCCCTCCCTGCATCCTGCATTGCTCCCCTGCACCCTGCACTGCCCCCCTGCATCCTGCATTGCCCTCCCTGCATCATGCACTGCCCTCCCTGCATCCTGCATTCCCCCCTGCATCCTGCATTGCCCTCCCTGCCCCAGACAGACTCCAGTGATGCTTCACTCTTGCAATCTACACATCTTTACTTCAGTCCTTAAATGCAAATGCAAAAGGCCCACTTTTAATTCTGAAACCACAGTTTGCCTTGTTAAATAAGATAGAAAGCATCAATATTTAAAACACAAAATCCAATCCTTCGGGGGCAAGAAAACCACCATATACAAATTTCTGCAAGTAAGTTTCCCTTCCTGCCAAACACATAACTTCATGATACTAAATTGCTTAAAATAATGACTTTCTGAGGATATCTGCATCTCCTTTTCTGGCATATGAAGAAGTTTCTAGGCACAAGCAGAACACATTAACTACCCTTGTGGCCAAATTATGCCCAAGTAAAAATTTTCTTTTTCTGCATTCTCCACTTGCCTTGGGTTACCTGGTCACATGTTTCCATTTAAAAGCATGATGAAAGCAGGGAGGTGGGAAAAATGTTTGTTTCTAATTTAAAGTTATATATCCTACACACTGGTTTTGCTTTCCAAGCATGATTTTTTTTTTTTAATCCAAGTCTTCAGCCTTTTCAATGAACTGCTTCAAAATACAGAACTGCTCAGCGCTCTCTCACTTCCCTCCTTTAAACCAGCAGGTATGGCAGTGATGGGTAAATTTTCCAAGGAAAATAGGAGACAAGACATGAAGAAGGAAAAAGACAAAAAAAAAAGCTTTTTCCTACTTCTGAAAAACTTTTAGAAGAATTATTCTTGAGGAATTAATGGAAAGAAACTATTTTTTATACACAGTATTAAGTGATTAAAAGCTTGTTCATCACTTTGCTTAGTTTAATTTTAGAAAGGCCTACTTGCAGATTCTTTGAAATGCATAATTAATTGATAGCAGTGTGGTTACATCAGTACAGAAGTGAACGATAGATGTGAAGTGGTTTTTCCACAAAAAAACACCAGCAGTACAGGGCACAATTACAATATCTGCTTCACTCCGCCCCCCAATGAGGCTGTTTGATCTGCACATCTGATTGCACAGTCGTCCATAAATATCCCCTGCATTAAAATTCTGACTGGTTTGCAACTCGTTTCAACTCGTGAGAGATTCTTTTTTTGTCAATTGGATCTGACAGAAAAGTTAAAATAATCCTCTTTTACCTCTGCATTATCCTTTAAGTACTTAAGTTTTAATTATATCTCAAGTCTACCTGAAGACATTTCGGGCAACTTCCAGTAACGTGCATAAGCAGTTGAATACAGTGTAAAAGTGCATGTAATTTCCAAGTCCCCAGTTGTTAATGAAATCCCAAACATTCAGATTTTAATTGAACTAGATAAAGATTAAGAAGCTTAGCAGCAGCTGGCATTGCGAATTAGTTCTCAGCAGATTTTTATGTTGTACTCTAAATCATTGCTTTTGTAATCTTCCTAAATTGTCCTTTATCTTGCTAATGCAGATATGATTCTCAGAAAGCATTAGGCTTCCACTGTTCCCATTGCCTGTAAAATCTTGAACTGTAAAATCTTAATAGTCTTTTTTTAATAAGTATTATGATCTGTATGTATAATGTGCATTCAATGAAATCTTACTGTAATTAGAAGAAAAGTTTTTAGGTTTTTTTACGTGACCTGTTTTACAGATTAGATTTATTAAACAGCATAAACCGCTGGAGCTGCTTTAGGACCTATTTAGAGCCGTCTAGCATCAGATGAAAAAACAGTGCTAGACCCAACGCTTGGGGCTCAGCTCTCCAGGAGGTTCATTAGGAACTTTTCCTTCTCCTTCTGGCTCAAGGAGCTCAGCATCAACAGCTCTGTGTTGCCTGAACGCCTGACAATGCATTATCAGCCCTGATTAAATAACATTCTGCTGGTGGGGCTTTGCAAGGCTCGGGGAAAGGATTCAGATTAACCCCTCCTCACGTCCTAGCCCTGCACCCCAAGTGGGACCTGCACACACCAGGTCCTTCTGCAGGCTGCAAACTCTGCAGGGAAGGTCTGTGCTTGAAATTACCATGACAAATGTGCTCTCAGGACGTGTTCCTGCATTGTAACAGCTCTTAGGAGAGTAGCGAGTGCAGTTATTACTTGCATAGTAAAAGGGGTTATATTTATGCATCTCGCTCGAGGATGCACTGTTTTTATTCACACTAATGCAGATAAAATTGGAGTTCATGCTTTATGGGGGAAGTGTGGGGAAAAATAAAAGAAAAAAGATAAATACTACCACTGCTGCCATCATCAAAAAGCAAGTAGCACTTCCATTTTTCTCCTACGTAAAAAAAAAAAAAAATTCTAGCTACTTTTCCAGCTAATGGTATTGGTCTTTCAAATCTGTTGGTAAATGACCAACTAATGCAGTTACGTATGCACTGAAGAAGAAAATTATAAAGAGATAATACAGCCAACTGGCATTAAAATTTTGAACAGAATGGAATTTTAACAGTTCCGCTGAGGTCTTTTAATATTAAGAATTTTGGCTGCTCCAATTTTCTCCCAAGTAAAGAAACATTTGGCAGAACAACAAGCGTGAATGTCAGAAGAAAGGAATTATCTTCACCTGCACTTGATGACTTATTTATTTATTCATTAGAAGCATGGTGGTGTCCAGACTTCAGTGGTGGCATTTCAGTCGCCCTGGCCTTTTCCCAAGGGCATTTTTCTTTTCTCTCCTGCATTTTCCCTCTTCCCAAGTGCCTCTTCCTCTTCCCAAGTGCATCTTTCTCTTCCCTCCTGCATTTTCCCTCTTCCCAAGTGCCTCTTCCTCTTCCCAAGTGCATCTTTCTCTTCCCTCCTGCATTTTCCCTCTTCCCAAGTGCATTCTCCTCTTCCCTCCCGTGCTGAGCTCCAAGGTGCCACCATGCCCAGAGATCAGGATGCTCCAGGGCAGGGACAGCAGCACCACGAGGACAAGCACAGTGATCATCAGTCTGTACCTGTCTTCAAAGGATTATGTTTGGTTCAGCAAGCTTTGAGATCTTTGAATGAGAGATGCTCTAAGTAGCACTAAGCAATTTTCTGTCCCTCAAACCAAGATGAAGCCGTGAGCTCCTCACATCTCAGGCCCCTTGTTACTTTGCCATTTCCCCTCAGCAATCTTCTCATTCCTGACTCTGACATTCTGGCAGCCCAGATATTTTCAAAAACTATTATCTGAGTTCAAAATTGTGATTTTTCTGCTGGGTCTTTTTTCCAAGCAAGCATTTCGCTACCTAAACTTCAGCAAACTTCCAAGTAGACTCCTAGAAACAAGTTTGTTTCTATTTTTTTTTTTTTGCCATAAAACAAGGAGTTAACTTCACAATCCTGACTTCTCATTTGAGCCATTTTCTGAAGTGCAGCTCTGAAAGTGACTTCAGTACTTTTGCCTCAATTTGCTGAGCTTTTTATAAAATCTTGACAAATTTTTTCCTAACATTAAATAACACATTCTTTGGATGTTCCAAGTTCACACAGGGTTTTGTGATACTGCTGCTGATTCCAAGGTGCCCTAAATTGAGCATTTATTGAAAAGCCTGTTATGAATTCTGTCCTTCAAATTACTCCAGTGAGAGCAATGGAATTTGGCTGCCAAATTGCTTCCAAGGCTGAAGGATTTCTTTTGCTTCAAGACAGCCTATAAATAAGAACTTCAACCCTTTCCTTTTTTTAAACACAAATTATACAAAAGAATTTGACACCAAGAGGAATTTTGTTATGGACTTACTGAATATACTGAGTTCCATCCCTAAGAGCCCATCATCCCCCCCTGTGGCTTTGTCCTCAACTTTCTTCAGAATTCACCAATGCACCTTGAGAACAAGAGTAGCAAAACCAAAAATCTCTCATTTAGAACAAAAATGAGACATTCAATTTTCCTAAACATACAGAGAGGCACGCACAAGATTAATCATTCAACAAAATGTTTTCCTTATTGCACGAAAATACACAGGGTGGGAATGCAAACAAATTATAATTATTTGGACTCCTGTTAAACAGACTAGTGAGCCTTATAATTAGTAACATAATCACTTTAAGACAAATACACTGAATAAAATAATGGCTCCTCGGCAGTGCTCCACAGAAAAATGCTAACGATTTTTGCTTTATTAATTAGCTGGTTGCTTTATCAAAGTTGGGAATTCAGAACCTGGGAGAGGTTGAGTGGAGGATTCGCTCCTGGTTGAACAGAGGTGCAAGAGCAGAAAGGAATTTCCATGGAGTCCTCCCACAGCTTTAAGATCTGCTCGTGGGGATGCTGATTATCCAGGACAATGGATCGATGGAATTCATGTATTCCAATCCTCTCCTCCAAACACACCCCCAGCAGCCCTAATTGATTTCTCTGCTGGCTAATGACCAACCCAGATGCTCACTGACTTGAAAACGACTGACCAGCCCTGAGCAGTGTTGTGGCCACGTCCAGTGAATCAAAGGCACTGAAAAGAGCTGGATAAGCTATTTTTCTGATATATAACCACAGATGCAACTACTTCTATTACTCAAATCACGAGGCAAAGAATGCTTCATCAACTGACTGCCGGAGTTATTGGAATTAGCCACTCAAGTGCCACTTGCAGGCATTAAAAATTCTTCAGAAAATTTCACATTGAGGTGTGTTCGTGTGTTGCCCTACATGAAAAAAAAAAAAAACAAGTAAGGAGCTGACACCACAGTGTAGGCAAGGAATGCCTGAAGCAGTTATAAGGGGAAGGCAGAAGTGGGGCAGATCTGTGCCAGGCCAAGCAGCTCAGGCAGGAGCTGGGGCAGCACGAACAGGCTGAAGCAGAGAAGCTGCCACATGAATCACCAAAATGCAAACCAGGAAAGATGCTCCAGGATCAAAACTCACCACGTGCCAAGGTCACTTCAGAGAACACAAAAAAAGTTCAGTGATGATCTCACATTAAAAGTTCATAAGCCCATCAGAGGAATTTTCTAATGAAAATTATTTTATCTGAAGAACTCTCCTAAGGCCAAGTAGAAATCACAGGTTTCAGTGAGTCTACATTTAGA
This sequence comes from Dicaeum eximium, assembly GCA_013396995.1. Taxonomy (NCBI): domain Eukaryota; kingdom Metazoa; phylum Chordata; class Aves; order Passeriformes; family Dicaeidae; genus Dicaeum; species Dicaeum eximium. The sequence goes on from VWZP01002803.1 coordinate 476,419, forward strand.
AGCAGAAAATTACATTTTAAAACAGCACATGAAGTTAAAGGATTTATAAGTAATCTAGGGGATCTCATCTTCCCATGTGATAGTGGGGACTTGCAGAACTGGGTTTTGCAATAGGTTTGGCATCATTCAGAAAAGATCTTCTGAAAGAAGAGCAGGTTGTTGTAGGCCTTGATAGAACAGGAAGTTCTTAGAAGTGTTTTTGCCTTTTTCACAGCATCACAGAGTAACCAAGGTTGGAAGGCCATCAAAAAATGGGCTGGTGCAACCTCAGAATTTTTATTTGTTGATCACTCAGAAGATTGTCCATGACTTCAATTAGAAACACAAGCTCTGACTTGCACCCAGAGCTACAGTTATTGTTGGTACAATGATTTCAGCAATACAGACCCCAAACATAGCATTCAATATTTTTAAAGGTGGGAATGAAGAACTAGTTATGAAAATAACTTCCTTCAGAAGATCTTCAGAAAACACACATCAGCAGCAGGTATTATTGCTCGAATTACTCTGCTGGAATGAACATGCCACACCACCGTTTACAAAAACCCAGGTCCTCTCTGGACACACATAACAGCTCGTGTTTTTTTAAATACTAACTGAAAAAGAAAATCCTTTCCTACTTCAGTTTTGCTCAGCCTTCTACTGTACGAAAACAATTTGCCTGCTTTCAGACTCTGGCTGTGACTACTTTGTTTTCACTTCACCTGACTGCGACGAATGATCTCGGTCACGGCTACCGAGATAAAAACCAGAATTCATTTGTTGTTCCAGGCAGGCACGAGATGCTGGTGACACCTGCACCATCAGAATGCAACTGCACACTGGCAGGGAACTGAAAGGGAACCTGCTGCCTCCACAGACCCAAGCACACCAATCTCACTTCACTCATTTCTCTAATAATTGCACAGTCTCCTGGACAAACACATGATGTTGCAAGAACAGATCCATCCTGACAAGCAAGGCCAGCTGTATAATGCTGGTCTAAGTGGCAATAAGATTCATTAATTAGGTTGCTGCTTTAGAGTGTTGTTCCCCTGCAGCTATGTTCTGCTCAAGGGTATTTTCAATAGTATTGAATAGATGAAGCAATTACTAAGCAAAATCCACTAACTGATGGCCAGTGTCAGATTCCTCAGGCCATGCTTTCAAAAGGTGTGTGTGTGTGTTTATTTATTTATTTACTTGAATGAGAGATTGAATTTAAGGAAAAAGGCAAAACAAAGCAAAATCCCAGTGAGGAACAGCCTGGTGTTCTCCACTTTTAGAGATGTGATCTCTTAAACCAGAATCCCCCTTGGTAGACACGACTGAGATGTAGAAGGGCTACAGGATATCTGATTGCACATGCAGATCAGGTTGTTTGCTATCTAAAGGCACATAACTCTCACAGTTAATGGCAGGCAAAGAGAGCTTTATCCAAAATTATTTGCCCTCTTTAGTTACAGCAGTATAAACAACTTGTAAAAATTGTAAAAACTGGATTCCAGCTGAGTGTTCCCTGCTCAGGTTACTTGCAGGCTACTGTTTTATTCCAGTAATATTATTTTTATAACATGACATAGTTCGAAGCATTAAATAAACACACCACAAATATTTTTGCTCTACTGTAAACGTGAAAATATTTTCTTGTGAATTGTCTGGTTGGCTTTTTTTCCCCCTTTCTGCAGCTTCAGTTACTATCATGTTTAGACTGTGCCTCATTAAAGTTGGGAGCAAAAGTAAAAAAGTTTTCAGCACAAGCATTATTTTCAAAGTTCAAGATATCTGTAATTCTAACTGATCTTCCACCTGGCATTGAATCTTCAAAGAATGTCAAAAAGTATCTTAGAAATTTGAGATGCCTGGCTGTATACAGAGAAGGAACAGATGCACCTCTGTAATTTGCCCATAAATAAGTAAAAATGAACCCATCAACTTTTCAGGGAGACTTGCATGCAAGCAGGAAAACACATCCTATTTTCCCTTTCCTTGTGTGTTTGTGGTTTATTTTTATTTTTTTACAGTTTTAAATATCTTTTGAACCAGACCTTACAGGGTGCTGGTAAAAACTGATGTGTTTGTTTTTAGAAACTTACTATGCAGCAGTGCCATCTCGTAACCTTCTGCTACTGCCTTTGGCCTCCAAATTCAGAGGGACCCATCTGTGGCAGTAAACCACGCACGCACAAAGTACAAAACTTCTCCCAGAAATAGTGAAAGCTCCGTCTGCAAGAGCTTTCTTTAAGGTCACAGCAAGTCAACTGCTGAAGAGAAGTTATCACCATAAATTAAACTATTCCTGAAACCCAGCAGACACTTAACTGAGTTCTCCTAGTTCCCCTTGCTCCTTTTCATCTCCAGTTTTGGGCATGCCTCTGAGGAGAGGTGCACACCCTGCTCTAAGCATTCATCTAGCCGAGCAAAGAAGGGAAAGAAGAGAAAGATCCATAAATTAGAAAGACATTTAGCTCTAAGTTTTTAACGGTGACAAATTTCAAAAGACAGATCTAAAAACCAAGCTGTGGCCAATCCAAAACCACTTAGAGCACCCAAATTTGAACCTTCCTCTTTATTCTGTACAGATTAATAAACACATTCTGATGACTTCTTCCAACTGATCTGACTTATTTAAATCGTGATGTAGGAGGAGCGGACACAAATTTTAAAATATACTTTAGAGTCACCTGGGCAGAAATAACACACTGTTTGTGGCTTGCAAATTCAGAAGGAGTCAGCTCCACAGGCACAGGTGAGGAACTCCCACAGCAGGAAATCCTTCAGGCTGATGGCATTCCCGAGCCTGACAAAGCGTGTCTGGGTGGATGATCAGATGGGGCATCACGCTGCTGCTTTGTTCCCTTCAGTAGGCTGTGCTGGGTTCTGTAATGAGCCTCAACGTCTGAATAACACATCTAGGGAGGAATCCTTTCACTCCCTTATCGAGAAGGCGCAGAATGAAAAGAAACAAAGGAATCAGCTGGTGTCTGCTACAGCGTTCCGGTGCCAATTACGAAGTTGAGAACGGAGGAAGATGTACATCAGTGGCTGACAGCACAGGAGCTCTGCCACTGCAGATGTTAGCTCCCCTTATCTCGTGTCATGATATTGGCACCTTTCTTTCAATTTTCCTTGGTGTTTGCTAGTCTTCCTTTGTTGCCCTACATCTCAGGGGTCACCAGTGGTTGCTGTTGGAGTCCTGTCGGGGTGAATCAAGACTCTTGACTCCAATATCAGAAGGCTTCTATTATTTATTAAAATGACTCCATTGTTCAGAAGGATTTGGGCTATTTCTGCCCAGGCACAGAGCTAACATCTTGCTTCTTCCAGCTCCATACCAAAACTCCCCAAGAATGCCAGAAAATGTTTATAAAGTCAGAGAGAGAGCAATTCTTAATGTCACAGGTTGAGAAAAGCAAACCACATCTCCCATATCAGGAGACAAAGCAAAGGAATGCACTTTGTCCTTGAAACACACACACAAGGATTTGAAATCTGCAGAGAAAAAGAGCTTTCCCATGGAAGAAAAAACTCAGCAAGTTTGCATCCAAGAAATTTATAAAATGTTCAGTGACAGTCCTTCAGGAGTGCACAGCCAGACACGAGAACTTCCATGAACTGGGCAGGGCTCCAGCTGTGCTCACCTGGGCAGGGCCCCAGCCAGCTCCAGCTGTCTGTCCTGCTCTAAAGGCCACGTCTGTGACCACTGCCTCCCACCTGGCTCCAGAGAGGTGTAAGCTTCCATTTCTCTTTTATTACTTTCTCCCATTCATAGATGATCAAGCTTGAAGAATCTTCTTTTTCAATTATTCAGGTCTAGAGGGTGCCTTCTCTTTCTGAAAATAATCACATCCTTAAGGACAACAATAACACCGAAACCTCAAACCAAAACCAAAAGATAACACACCAAAAATATCTGAGCAGCTTTCTGTATCACCCTGCTCTAAAACATCATCTGAGCAGGAGACTGAACAGCTACCCAAAGGCATCTCCTGTTTATTTTATTAATTACTGACTTCAAGATAAATGCTGGGAGACCCCACACATGGCCAGGATCCCACTATGCCATTTGCTTTATCAACTCAGGTCAGGAAAATGGTGATCTCCATCTCAGAGATTATTTGCAATCTAAAAAAAGATCAAGAGGTAGATCAGAAGAAGACAAGTGCACAACTGAACCAGTGTTAGTTAATAAGTAAGAACAAAACAATTCACATTTAGTTTTCAGGTTGTTTTTATTTGAAGACATTTATTCCTGTCACATCCTGACAGAACTAATAGTAATTCACCACATGTACACCTGGAAAGGAGCAGGATGTCTGATACCTGACAGACATCCATCACTTTGCCACAGGTTATACACAAGTCCTCAACAGAGAGCACTACAATAGAGAATATATCTCACATCTGAATTTGAGGAAATAGTTACGAGCAGTATTCCCCTCCTTCTGTAAGCTTTGATCAAGGAGACTCAAGAAATATGTTCTACCATGCTTTGATTTCACTTGAGGGCTTTTTGTTATTTAAATAGTGAATAAAGATGACAGGCAAATAGTCTAATTAGCACAAATATCCTGTTTCCTGAAACTTCGGGCGATTTTTAAACATCTCTTGCTCAGTGTTATTATGAAGCTCTCCATTCCCAACCCTGAGCTAGTGTGGCTCTTTTGTCTGACACAAAGACATTTTTCCCTTCCATTTCTGGAAGGAAACAAGGCATTCCCACGTGCAGCATCCCTGCCCTCCCACGTGGGAGTGGAGGGGCAGTGGGACCCCTGGATGCTCCCACATTCCAGAGGGTCACTGGATTTTACTGGGCTAAGGCACATCTGCTGGGAGTCACTCAATCCCCATTGCAAAGCTCAAGGGTCAGAGCATATTTCATTTCACTTGGTGGCTCTCTCCAAGGGCAAGTCCCCTACCTGTTGGAAAATCCATCAGGGCTCTTACTAAACATCACATGTTTTGGTTCTCTGTGAAAATCTTGATATTCCCTTCCTCTGTAAAGATAAAGTCACCAGCATAGAGCACAAACAACCTCTGTGGATCAACAGGACTTTATGACAAGAAGATTATTATATTTGGCTAAGAATATGCCAAAATGAATCATGAAAAACTTTATTAATGCAGAAAAGCCATCACTGCTGGAATGCCCTCAGCCTGAAGTGTGAGGTTACAGAGTCCTCACAGCATCGAGAGCTTGTGATAATTGAAGTCTGAAAATATTCCACAGAACAGCTGAAATACCAATTTATATTTAAAGAATATATTGAATTACCACAGATCACACAAAAAGGGGGACTAGAACTTATGTATTTTGTTGCTGAACTTTCAGCTCAGCATTTTACCAAAGGTCATCTAGTTTTAACCTAGATAAGTTGGAAAGATTACTCAACTAATGTCTTCCCTGGAAGACTGCAGCTCTGGTGCTAATAAGGGAATTTAATTAGATGGACAAGCCTTGACAGCAATCCGTTTCCAATACACTTAGTATTGGAATAGGTCTGGGAGTTCCAAGACTTGTAGAAGAAATCCACTACTCATGTTAATGTGGAAAAATATCTGAAAGGTTTGACTAACCAAGACGTAGGCTCTTGTTTTTCTGACTTTATTTGTGACACACATCACATCACCAACAATTACACCAACAGATGAAACCCTTGTTCCAAATGCACACACTATAATGTTTGAGCAGAACTGATTTTTCCCTCATTGGTAAATCTAAGTAATTCCCTGGAAATCAGCTGAGGACAGCAGCCCACCCAGCAGTGCTTCCACACAGGACATCGACTGCTCCACCTGCCTAGAGCAGCACCCAAAGCCCCAGGACAGGGCAGAGCTGCTGAGCACAAGGGCTCAGTACAGCCCCAGAAAGGGACCTCTTTTAGTGTATTCACACTAAAAGACACATGCACACAGATGAAAAGCACAGAATAAAAAAAAATGCAAAAAAGCAGTACTTTCTAAAACTGTAGGGGGAACCAGCCTGCCAGCAGGCTGATGGAACACCTGAGATAAAGTAGCACAATCAATAACAATGCTGCACCTTTAAAACCAGCAAGTACAACACGATCAATTCATATCTCAGAGAAGTAGCGTAATAAAAATCTGCAACTACAATAAGCTAATTTAATGATGCTTTATCAAGCTCTCACATTTCCAACCACTGTTGTTCACGGCAGAATGAAGCCTCTGTAAAAATATGTCATGAGTCAATGTGGCATTCTGCTGAAGAGAAAAGACCCACATCATTAAAATCTTAAATAAGGTTTCATTAAATAAAATACATGAAATTAGCTCTTTCAAAAGAATTTAATTAGTCAACACATGCAGGTTGAACTCACAATCTGCCATTGTGGTCTTTAAAGCCGTTCATTTTCTTAAAGCTTCATCAGAAGAAGGATTTTTTTTAATTGTTATTATTTTTATAATATGGTGGGAAGGCAGAGTTCCTTTATGAAAAGGACAAAGTATCCCTTGCAAACAGCAAGACACATTTTCATTGCTGCTCTGTATAGAGCACTGCCTTGTTAAGGCAATTTCAATCATTTTACGCATCTTCATTAAGTCAGAGATACGGTTCAGCTTTTCACAGAGAAAAACCTCAGCAGCTGCAGAGAAAAGGAGGGACAGCAGATTCTTAAACAGAAAAGAGAAATTACCAGTTATCTAGCTTGAAATGAAGCCTCTGGGAAGCCCCATCTGCGGTCTCAGTCATTACAAATCACAATAATTATGTGAGCTCTCAGCCCATATATAAAATTTCAATACCTATGAAGAGCTGCAATACTGCAACGTCCACAACACAGAAACATTGCCAGCTCATTTTGCCAGGCTTCAGGCTACTTGTAACACCGAGAGAAGATGAATCAATAAAATGTTATCAGTAAAACAGTTTGATTCCTGCACAGTTAAGCGCACGGCCACTTCTATATTTCAATCCCCTCAGGTCAATATAATTTTACACAGTTACCCAATTCTCAGTGAAATGATACTGGTAGATGTTTCAGATATTCTAAAGTACTTATTTCTACATGAGGGGGAGAAGAAAAAAGGACAAAACAAAAGAATTTCTTGTTTCCTATCTGGTTCAAAGTTGAGTTTTTAGACCAGTCTTAAATGCGACTCTTTACCCCAGCTCCAGCAAATTAAGTCCCTCAGAACAGTTCCCTCAGCCAAATCCCAGGTGTCCTATTCAGCCAGTGCTTAAACAGGCATTTGGGAAGAAAAACAAGTCAAATCTGGATTTGGCCTTTTGGTTGAACTAAATCTGAGACATGAAAGAAGATGTAATTTCTGCCTACTCAAGAAAATCAGCCCATTTAAGCAAATTGAACTATTCACCAATAAATTCTGCTAGGTTAGTCACCACAAGGGCTGAAGAAAATCTAAATGCTGCTGACAAAGACTAACTGCACAGTTAATACAACATTTTGCCTCATACCCAGATAATTCTTCATGCATACTCTGAACTTCCAGCTTCCCACCTGGGTCTGCAATAAAATAATGCCTCAGGTTAATCACACACCTCCAGAGAGCTGCATTTTTTGCATAAATAAGAGCAACAAGTGTGCTTCCAAATCCAAGGAAAAAAAATAATAATGTCTAATAAACTACAGTGCTCTAGAGACAGGGAATTCTCACAAGGAATCTCTTTTCAGATACAAGTCCACCTTCCTTAACTTGACAACATCCTAATGAAACAGAATAAACCCCTTATTGGACCAGCCATGGGCACTGTGAAGTCAGGGGCAACTGATTTCAGCTGGACAGGACCTTAGTCCCAAAAAGCAAAAAAACACCCTCAATTTTATTTAATTTCATTTCACTACCAGTTTAATCTCATTTGTCTGCTTCATCAACTCCTGCACTACAGACAACACCAGTGCACTCAAAGGCAAAAAGTACTTTTTGGGGTTTTTTATTGTAATACAAGACTATTTATTTCCATATTCAGCTCTAAGCAAAAGTGATGAACATTTTAATAACAAGAAGATCCATAAAGCACCATCTTCTCTCCTGTCTCAGCTCTTTTAAAAGGCTTACTTAATCTTCAATATTTAAAGGATGGTGGAAATATCTGAGGAACAAAGTTCCCTGGTTTATATGGTGCAATTCCCTTGCCACATATGTCTTATTGGGAAATTACATGGATTTCCTAAATACTGGCAATAAATTTTTTACTAGTTTAAAAATTAGCAGATAAGGCCCAATTGCTAAGAAATAAAGCACACAAATTTATGGAAAGACAAAGCTGCACTAACCCATTAATTTTTATATTTTGTTATATCACCAAAACTGTTCTCATTACTTTCTTCTGAACAAGTTTCATAATTGCAAAATTCTCAGACAGTAAAACTTAAGTGATCTCCATACTCTGCTTTCCCCCTAAATAATGAGCCAACCACCACAGACACACACAGGAGGAAGAAGCCTGTCTATTCTACTAGAAGACTGAGCTCATGAAAATCCAACTGCATCAATCCTTCTTTTATTATTCTTTCAAACTCCCCAAATCAAATAACTTTCTTGAGCTTGGCTAGAGCCTTCTGAATAGAAATTCCACTGGGGAAAGAGGTTTTAGATTAACAGCACAATACATTCAGAAATCAATAGATAAACCCTCTGTGCAGCAGCTCTACCAAAGTCCATGAGACTGAACTAGGGCTCAGAAAATAGAACAAACCACTCAGAAACAAATTTCCTGATCTGCCCACTTTTGTTTTTGCACTGAAACCAGCAACATGAACTCCACCTCTGTATCACACCCAGGGAATTGTTGCCTGATGCTCTGAATCAAAAATACTTTTTATTTGCAAAGATATATTCATCTTTGTATTAAAACCAGAGGGTTTGTTTGGTGGTGCTTTTCTTTTTATTTCTAAAGCACAGAGATAAAGCTGAAAGGCAATAATGCAGCTCCAAGATAACCACATGTGGGGTGCCCATCCTGATAGAATGCAAGCCCCTTAAAGCTGGAAACCTGTGACTGGAAGTCAGGTGAGGGAGAAGGGACAGAGTGAAGCTTCTAAACTTATGGTGAGAATTCTTTAAGCCTGGTCTCAGCTTCAGTCCAACACCTGGCTTGGACAGGATCAGCTTCGATTGTTCCCTATGCTGGAAGCAGGATGACTTTTACTTGATCTGTGTGACCTTTTCTCTCCTCATTAACAGTTGTTTTCTCTCTTTGTCAGAGTCCCTTTTGCAACCACGAGGACTGGAGGGAAAAGGGTAAATCAGAGCAAGAGCTGGACTTGGCCAAGGACAGTTGGACCAATTTCACTGCAAGCTGCAGTGGAGCCCAACTGCAGAGCACAGCAGAGCTGGCTCTGCTCTGGAAACACACAAAGCCAGCAGCTGCCAGGGAACAGAAAACATGCTTCTGCCTCTGCCCATGTGCCTGTCAGAGCAGCACAGGCACCCCAGCTCTGCAGGATGTGAACAGGGCATGGCATCTCCCCACTGCTCCCCCTTGGTTCAACTCCAGACCTGCTCAGATTAGATGAGAAATGTACCTGTACTGAGACACAAAGGGAAGTGCATTTCCCCAAATTTTGGTAAGCTGGAACAGCTCTGATGGCACAAGCCCCCTGCCTCACTGGTGCTCCTGTTGTGTTACGCTCATTAAATCCCACATTTGTTATTTATTGTCCTGCATTTCTGTAAGGCAAATCTAAAGAAACGTTGCCATGACAAACATACACAGTGGAGTTTTCATACTAACCCAATCCCCATGATGTCCCTTCCCTCCATTAACAGAGCCTCACTTTAGTGTATCTCAACAAGACAATCAAAATATTTCCAGTCCTGCTGCCGTGAGCCTCACAAAGGGGCCAAGCGCCAAATCCAAAAATCCTCTGCAGCAGAGCAGAAGAGCTTTACACACAGCCAGACCTCTCAGATGCCATGGGCTAGGATACCATGTTATAAGGCTGTAAAACTATGGCCTGTGGCTCCAGTCCAGCCTGCAGAGTAATTTAATCTAACTCACAAAGAAATGAGGAAAATGGCCTCTGCTGTGCTGAATCAGCAGTGCTGGAAGCCGTGCCACCCTCTATCAGCTCGTAAGAGAGTGCTTTGTCCACGGTGCCAACTCTGTGTAGAGCAGCTATTGGGCAGAAGAAAGGACCAGCAGGAATATTATGTGCCAGATTTTCAGTAGATGTAAGTCAGAATACTTCCAATGACTTAAGGAGCTGCACCGATTTACATCATTTCAGGATTATCAGGATTTACATCCACTGGAAGTTTCACTTCTCTTTTTTTTTTTTTTTTGTCTTTTAATTAAAAGAATGGTGTGGACTTGGCAGCAGTACGAGCCTTCAAGAGACTAAGATTTGGGAAGGATCCTGAAAAAGTTTTAGGCTCAGGGAATGGCAATAAGCCATTTTTAGTTTAAAAAGATACAGTGGCCAAATTGAAATTCACAGGATTGTGTATAAATTCTGATCTATACATGAGCAATATACATAAGCATATATTTTCACTCGTTACACTGGAGCTCCCTAAATATAACAATGGCAAAAGAACAGCAATAAATGAAAACTTTGTTCATTCAATCTGGTTATATATCAGGAAAAACTATCAGCACAGATGTTATCCCTATTTATGAGTCACAACCAGTGCCAAAACAAATGCCATGTATTACTTAATTTTTTATCCTAACTGCAAGTGCCAAAAAAATGACTGCCACTGGGATTAGGAAAAAACACACAAGTGGAAAAAACCAAGAGGTACTGCTCCTGAGGAAGCAAGCCAACTAGGCAAAGTTTGGTTTGCTCTGATTTCCAAATAAACTCTGAACAAGCACAACACGTCCTGTGACCTCAGAGCAGTTTCTGTTGCTCATCTGCTCACCTCTCAAAGACAGATCCATCATAAACTTTATAAAATCTGCCTAAAACCACCCTCAGAAAGGTGCACACACCTCACTCGTTACCTACAGATGACCACGATGGGGAGAGAACAGAAGGAAAGGGGGAATCTGGTGCCTGAGATCCTGACCTGGGGAACAGATTTGGTGCTTTGAGACTAAAAGTGAGCAGGACCTGCAGGTATGGCCATGGGCAGAACTACACACAGAGCCCTCCAAGCCCTTCCTGTGGCACAGTGACCCAGTCCCAGCCCAGCTGAGCCTTCAGAAACACTTCAAAACAGGATTAGAAATAAACAGCCCACTGTTACCACTGCAGTTCAGCTGTGTTACACAAGAAATTAAAAATAAACTGCTCCAAAAGCCACCTCAGGAAACAAAAACTGAAGGCAAAGTGCCTCTCTATTGAAGGAATGCAGCCTCATTCCATCACATCTTTTTTCACTACTCACCTCTGAAACAGGTCAGTTCTAAATCTCCTTCTTCCAGCAAGTCCAATTTAAATGTGTTCTTCAAAGGCTTCTGCAATTGTAGGAGTATTAAATTTTATACCTCCTAAGATATTTATTAGCTGAGGAAGTACTTAATTGACATTCACCAGATATTAACTTTTTTTGAGCATGTGTTACAGATATTGATATATAACCTTGAGGTTTTTTTCTTTACTTTTTGCTGTTGGATTTGTCAGGTTTTTCTGTTTCTTTGTTTTTTTCCTTTTTCTGGACAGCTCTCCTAAGAACAGGTTTCTCTGTGTGTAGATTCCCTACAAATTTCTCCTGGAAGTGCAGACAGATATACTGCAATAAAAGGCTGCTCACAAGGGACCCCGATGCAGATGAAAGGTCAAAAAACCACTTAGACTGTTAATAAACTGTTGCAGAAACATTGTCTTTGCTTTAAGTCTCCAAAATTTGCACCACTTCTGGCATTGTCCAAACCCACCATGAGCCCTGGCCCAGCAGTTCTGTGTGGTCCCCAGGGCTCCAGGCACCCACAACCCTTATTTTAATTTTCTTTTTTTTTTTTTTCCTCAGAACAGCCCCACTCCACAGATGTCAAACTCTCCCTCTTACAGGTGCATTGCCAAAGGACACAACTGCTGCACTGACAGAACTTTGCTTGATCATCACAGCTTCCAGGCAGTGCAACTTGCTCTGTTATTGCACAGGTAAAATTGGCTGTGCCACCACTGCTCAGTTCTGCTGCTCCTTAACAGGATACAGCCAATGTTCTGTCTCAATTCACAGCAGAAATGGAAAATAAAACTTTGTTTTATTGAAAATACAGGAAGATTGGTGCCAGTGAAACGCCTCTTGTGCACTGATCTCTGCCAGAACAGCCCGGTGAATCCAGCACTCCAGGAATCCCCGCAGGGAACAGGCTGGGATTAAACCTCTGCTGACACCAGCCAGACTTTGCTAACTGCCCCTGCCCACCCAGCCCTCCTGGGAGGGCACCAGAGAACTGCTGAGCTTGGAAATGCCCTCTGAGGTCACCCACCCCTCACTGACCCCTGTCCCCAAGTGCCACATCCTCGTGGCTTCTAAACCCCCCCAGGGATGGTGACTCCACCACTGTGCCAGGGTTTAACAACCTCTTTGGTGAGAGAATTTTTATACTGCCCAATCTAAATCTCCTCACTTTCTTCTCGTCAGGAGGTCTCAAAACCACCTGGTACAACTGGAGTAGTTTGCTTGCTAGCAGATCTAGCAACCAGCATTTTAACTTTGAATTCCTCTTAGATCTGACACTCCAGGCAAACAAAAAAAAAAGTGAAGAAAAATCTTTCAGTAAACTTTGCACAGAGATAATCAATCTCCTATTCAGTTATTTGAACAGGCATCTAGAATTTAGCGTTCCAGAGATCACTGAACTTCTCCTGATGAGGGCCTCTTCTTGTCATTTGAAAAGAGGATGGGGAAATCTTTGGTTGCAATCCAAACATTTTTTATAGCTTCAATCCTTGAATATTTTACCACTCCAAATCTTGTCTTGACCTATAGATTCCCCTTCATGCTATCAACCATACACATATTTTTCTTCATCCTCAACCTGTCCCTTCTGTCCACAGGCAAAGGAAAAATCCAAACAACATGAAAAATCCTCTTTCTTTTATAATGCCATTTACCCACATTGCTTTAGCCTCTACAGAGGACCAAAAGGAAGTATTGACTCAATTGAAAAATTTTCAGAAGCCCATAAAGAGGTGGAATTTAAGTGGAAGTTTATTTTCCAAACTAGTTCAGACACAAAATAAAAATATTTAAGATTTATGGAGATGAGCAAAACAGTTGCCTTTCATGGGTAATTGTGTAAACCTGTCTTGAAGGGAGTAAAGCAACCAGCCAGCAACATCAGACTCCTAAAAGACAAACAGCAGGGCACACAGGGTCTGCAAACAATGACTTTTTCTGCCTCCCCAGGGAAGGACTTTCACTGGGAGCAAAATACTGAAAATTCTCTAGCCCAGCTCTTTTTCCCCTCTCAATTGAGATGCTCCAGAAGATTTCAGCAGTCTCTTCCTCCAGCACAGGGAGCAGCAGGCATCTGCCTTTCTTCAGTTACCAAAACACACAGGCGTGATGGGCAAAATTAAAGAGAGACACTAAACAGTAAAATATTTAAATGTGGGCTAGGCCTCCTAAAAAGCTCTGTGAATAATACAGATCTATAAAAACAGGCAGTGCACCAGCCAGTGCAGGGTGAACACCTTGCTTTCCTCACCTTCCAAAATGAGCTGGGAAATGGGAACACAGCAAGGTGGAAATCCTCAGCCATCAGTGGAAACAGATTATACCAGAGTCCATACTCCACATCCAGGCACAACACTGCTTTAGCTTTAATTTAATCCTGTTCTTTCTGCTCACCTTGGGGTTAGTAACAGCTCTGTCAATAAAAATGTCTTTTAAGGAGCAGACCATCCTGAGGAAAGCCATCCTGAACATTTTGTCCTGTAGCCTAGACAGATCTCTGGTCCAGCAGTTCAGCTGGGGCATTTAAACAACCCAGTGGGCAGAGAATTCCAACAATAACAGCATTTTATTGAAATTCCACGAACCCAGCCTAAGGTTTTAATCTGGACTGTCTCTAGATGGTGAAAATTCAAAGGTCCCAATGAATGCTTGTAATTCTCATAAAAGTCAGGAAAAGTACTGACAACTGAAGACATTTGGAATTGTGTTTCTACAGATCCCAATAGACAACATCACAACATTAAAGGCTCTGTTAACCAAGCCACCATTCAATTTTAGTTACTGAAATAACTTTACCCAGAGCATGTTTTAGTGGTGCATGGTCAGAGCAGAAGGCTCTGTCAGCCTGTTTTGAGCTGGGTTTGTCCAGTCCTTTATCAACAGAGCAGAAAAAGGAATGCAGCACATGCTTGTTACATCTGCAAACCATACACGAGCAGGATGCAACAGCAACGCCGTTGGATGTCGAGATCAGAATTCAAAACAATCCAAACCATTTCGATAAGGCTGATGATAAAACAAAAATAAGATGTAATTCAAGAGAAGAGGAGCAAGGTAACACGATTCAGCAGGATTAATCAACTACACATATAGAAAATGACTGGGTAGGTAGCAGTTCATCAAAAAACGATGTGGGAGGTTATACTGGATCACAAGCTGAACATGAGTCAACAGTATCATACTGCTAAGAAAAAAAGCAATCATCACATTAGATAAATCAAGTTGAGTGTTGCCTGCAAAACAGGCAAAGTAATATTCCCTGTCTGTTCAGCACTGTGAGACTTGGCTGGCAGCGTCACATCAACCTGGAGCATCATGTCAGTAACAAAGAGAAGGGCTCAGAGGAGGGAGCCAAGCACGACACACAAAAGGCAACAAATGAGAGGTTCAGCCTAGAGAACATGAAAAAAAAGTATTTTCAATTATGTTGGGGGGAGGAAAAAAAATATCAGCAACTGTGTGTCCATGACAATTACAAAAAGGTTTAAATTGCATCAAGAGAGCTCCACTTCAGCTCAGAGGGAGAAAAGGGAAGCAATGCAATATATTGGCTTTGGTCCCCACCAATGCATCATCAAGCCCCCACCAGGGACAAACCTGTTACAAAGGAGCTGCTGAGGAAGGAGGAGGCACGAGAAATCCTCCTGAGCTCCTCCAGCCTGGTCTGAGCCCAGGAAACACCAACACACAGGTCCAGGTGACACCACAGACAGCTCTTGGTGACATCAGTGAGACTCACTGACAGAACTGTGGCATTTATGCAGAGTTATCTGTTCACCTCTACTGACTGCAGGAACAAACAGGTTATTAAATTTCATACTTTAAACTAGTCCTGACTTGCACTTTATCACCTGTAGCAATTTCTTTATTTTCTACCATCTTCCCAAGCTTGCATATTTTTTCTTTCAAATACCAATAACTGCAACATGCTTTTCTTGCTACATGGTGAAGTACCAGACATTTGTTTCATTGACCTGTCTTTTACGATTCTCTAGACATGGACTGACAGACAGAGCTCTGTATAGAGCAATTCTTGTAATCTTGACTATTTATCTCTGGATAATTGCTACATTCATAATTATTTTAAAGACAATTTTGTTTAATAAGGATTGGAATTACTATGAGACAAACTCATTCTAACAAAATTTGTGACTAACCTCTGAACTGCTAGGAAATTGTGATTTATAATAGGCATAGTAATAGCCTTTAATGACTGCAGTGCTTCTGGGTATCAATGAAAACAAACTGGCTCATTTCAAAGCAGAAAGGGCATCTATTTCACTTTTTTCTCCTTCATGGGTGGCCCATACATATCTTCAGGGTCCTTGGAGGAGCTTCTAACACCACCCCCCCCGTGCATTGCACACAGTGGCTGCCATTACCAGGCTGCAGCTGATGTGACCCCGTGAGCAGCACAACCAGCACAGCCCCGAGTTACTGCTGCTGTAACAGAGCAGTGGGGAGGAACAGTGGCACCACAGCAGGGAGGGCAAGACCAAAAAAAAAAAAAAAAAAAAGAAAAAAAAAAATTAGAATTTTGTGTTGGAAGGGAGCAGGAAACAGGAATGTGGATGCTGCAGCCTGGGGTCACGAGGCACTGAGCGCTCCCAGTGCCACTGCAGCCCCTGTGCCAGAGCATTTGCCACTGCCCACTCCCTCTGTGCCACTGCAACCCAAAATTAATAAATAAATTAGGGATCATGAATATAAACAAGAAAAATCGCGAGCCTGTGGTTCTTGTTGAGCCCAAGAGTTTTCTCACATAGCAGAAAACTTGCTCAGGAAACAAACATCCTCCTGAAAGAAGCGAAGTCGCTGGTTATAAGACAAATATTTTGGGTTAAACAGTAACTCCGCATGGTCTCTTTCATTCTACTAAAAATAAAGAGGAAACTGAGTGCTTTTTGAATGTAAGTGTAACGTCTCCTTATGCCAGGAGACAAACTATGCTTAGGTTAAGTCTGGACTTTAATGGAAGCCAACAGCTGAATGCTGGTCCCTGGTGTTTCAATTATTCCCTCTTTAGGGGTTGTGCTTCCAAGAAATTAAAGAAACAATTTCCCAGTAAAGATCATGTTTTGCAGGCTGTTACAATGTTTTTATTTAAAGCTGTGTGATTGGTATTTGAAGAAAAGCTCAGTTCATCCCTCTGTCTCTTCATCTCTTCACCTGCAAAGCGTTTCCCAGGGCCAGAGCTCTGGAGGCTGCAGAGCTGCTTGTCCAAGCCCAAGCTCAGCACAGGGACAGCCAAAGCAGGCTCCAGGATCACATCCCAAGTATCCCCAAGAACAGAGACTCCATGGCATCTCTGAGAAACCTCCTCCAGTGTCTGACAACCCTCAGGCTGAAGGTTTCTTCCCACATTTAAGTGCAATGTCCTGCATTTCAGCGTTAGCACCCACCATCTTCTGCCCTTCCTCTGTGCACCTCATCTCAGCATGTTCTCACAAGGAGTTTACACACAATTATAAAGTAAATTATAAAGTCTTCTCTTCTTCAGGCTGAACAATCCCAGCACTCTCAGCCTCTCCTTTCAGAAATACTAATAAATAAATATTAAAAAAAATATCTAAACAAATATATCATGGCATCCTGAGCAGTAAGAAAACCCTGCCATGGCAGGGCTGGCCAAGGACATTTCTGGGTTTTACCTGGAAAAACAACCCTGGGGCTCATGTGGGCACCAAAAGGAAAATGGAATGTGAAGCCAAATCCTCTCCAGAATCTTTGGCTAGGCACAAAGGGTTTACACACACACAAAGGGATACAGATCAATCCCATCGAGCCTGCAGAGACTCCTCCTGCAGTGCTCCACATCAGGATCCTGGGGAAATCTGCCTGGAATCACAGACAAATTCATCCCAACCCCCCTGCCAAACCACTCAAAGCTGCATGGACTGGTCTTTGCTTTTCAAACACCACTTTCTGGTCTTAGTTCTTACTCTTTCCATTTGCCTGAAAATAAAAAATTCCACTTGATACAGCCATGGCCTTAATTCTGAATATACCAGTAACCTCAAATCAAACAGAAACTCCCTTCTTTCTCTGTGTTACTCAAATTCATTCTATGAGAAACATTAAGCAGCAGATTTCCAATGAAATCCCATCTTCTGTAGTTTTAATCTCTTCTTGCCCTTCAAATAAGACTTTTAAGTATTATCTATATTGCTAAAATATTCTGTGAACTGTGCACATGGCCCGTGCTGCTGTGGAACCAAGTAATTCCCCAGCTTCAGTTTGCAATGAAATAAATTCCCTCTAAAAAAACATGAGTCTCATTTCCAGGGTAGAAATTAAGACAGAAGGAGGCCTGCACATAAATATAAATGAAATTAGGCAATGAGAACTGGCATTAGGTCAATGAAAATTAGGCAAGAAAATATTTCACCGCTCAAATAAATAAGTTTCAATTGCCACGTGCAAAAACTCTAATTTCTAGAATGCTTTCAGCATCTGCTCTGAGATCAGAGCTCATGAGCTCTGTCAGTGACAGTCAATCCCTGTACAAAGAACTGACTTTAAAATTAACATTTTCCAACCTTAAAAGCCCCAAAATGATCAGCTTAGTGTTCAAAACAACAGGTATTTCACAATAAATAACTAATTGATACTGTTCCAGACACAGCTTATTTCCTAAAAGCCTAAGCATCAATAAAGAAATGAATAAATTATTCAACAGAAATTGTTGTTTCATCTTCTTCCTTAATACCTATTTAAAATGCCTAATTTGAAGCAGCACAATTCTCTAACAGACAAATCCCTGAAAAAAGAGAGAAGCTTCAAGTCTGTTGTTGGAGAAGCAGATTTATTCAGATAAAAATCAGTTAACTCCCCAGAATGCAGAAAAATGTAATTTTGCTTGGGTTTGAGGAATTTGGTTCAAAGCTCTGAGCTAGAAAGCAATATATACAGTTATTAAACAGTGTAAGGGGATTAACTCTACAGAGTGTTATTGACTACTCCAGTCTCATTAACTGCAATTTTATTTAGATAAAAATGTCATCTTAAACATCATTTTTGTGTCAGAAGTTAGATCTGAAGAACAACATTAAAAATACATAGGCATCAGCAGTGCCCCAGTCTGCACCAGCTCTTTCTGGGGCCTCCCCTGGAACTCAGGATGGAAATTACGGTTTTGATTTGCAACGTGCCCATCACGAGAAACTGCTTTTAAAAAGAAGTTGTCCTGGGGAATGTGAGAAGTGTTTTCTGAGAGGCAGCTTCACTGGAGCTCGTACAAGATGAACACAGAGCTGATGCCTGTCTGCCTCTTTCCTCCAAGAAAGGAATGAAGAAAGGTGAGGGCAACAGCTCCGGGTTCCTGGTGGACACTCTCCTACTTTCAGATTTTATTAGGGAACTGTGAAGTTAATTACATGTACAATAACTTCAGTAACTGCTTTTCATGCAGAATCACAGACCAGAAAATAATGAAAACATGAATGGAAAAGCCTCTCTGCTTTTTTTCCAGCTCTGAGCAGCCTGGAGAAGGCACTGGCTACTGCAGGAGGCTGCAAGCACCGAGCAACCCTAAGAGATGCTCAACAGCCTCACCAAGCACCAGAACAAATCCCAACATTCCTACACTCTTCCCTCTCCAAAAGCACCCGTAGGACACACCAGAGGGCACCTGGAAGACACAGGCATGACTGTGACAGCCATGCCTCAGACATCCACACCCCGCAGAGCCACACCTTGACCTGCCTGTGGGAACCAAGATCCTGCCAAAATTGACAGCAGATGGGTACCTGGGTATTTTCTGGACTCTAAACCCAGGAAAAGTGGGAACCCTACACCATGTAGTATTCTCCACTATCACAGGGAGATTGTGGATGCTGGGGTTCTTTGGTCTATGCAGTCAGTATTTTCTAAAAAGCATTCACAGCCTTCCTAAGTTTAATATTAGATGTGGTGAGGGCTAGAAAAGATGGAGGTTTTGAAGTCTCAGTGGAGAGAACAAAAATCTTTTGACCACGAAGAACATCCTACCTCTAAAAAGCTTGCAAGATATGATCTCCATAGTGAATTCGTATTAAAAAAAAAAAAAAAAAAGGTATTCCAATAAAGCTTTTATGTATTTTGTTTTTAACCAAAAATCACGCTTGTAAAGAATCCTAGAACGTAAGCAATTAGATTTTTATGCATTCACATGAGCTTGGCTACCTTTGGTTTCATACACTTGCTCAGAGCAGGACATGCTAGCAGAGTTTATTCATTCATATGAAAACAAACTCTGCTGCCACGCACTTGTCCGCAAAGGCGGCTGCCCACACAGTGAAGGTCCCCTGCTCCACCAGCACAGGCACTGCTCAGGCTGGGCAAAGAAACATCAACCACTGCACATGAAGGGATGCACAGAAAACACAAAAACGTGGCTGTACCTCTCATCTGTTGTGCTGTCTGCTGTGAGGTGTTTTGGTTAGGTGCATTTGAGAGGAGCTGGAGCTGTGGTGGGGCCACGCTGCAGAAATGATGGATTCAACACCCTGATGTCATTCCACCCACTCCCAGCCAGCCTCACAGCGTGCCAATTAAACCCCAACTTCTCATTTTGAAAAATGCATTTTTTATTAATTATAATCTTAAAAAACACTACAAAGAAATCAAAAAGGGCATAAAGCCAGTAGCAAGAGTATCATACTGCACACCACTTTCAGCATCCTACTCCCTCTTTCCCTCCTTCCCCAAGAGGCCGCTGGTCTTCATCACTCGCAAACACTGAGTTCACATCAGGAATCAGATCCTCTGGGACACTGCTGAACTGCTTCAGTGCAGCCCCACATCTCCCTGCTCCCCACCCCTCAGGACCAATGTTCTCACCATGTTAAGTTAACATGAATAATTAACAAAGAGGAAAAGATCCCTGTGCCACAATCATCCTCTGCCATGCTGCAGACATGGAGACCTTACCCTTAGGCTAAAGAAGAAAATACTTAACGAAGCTATCTTAAACATTATCATGCATCAGTGAACAAGACTAAGTTTATTATCCTGCAAACAAAAACAAAGACAAAAAAAGTATAACAGATTACACCCCAGTAGCTTTCATTAAGAGACGCAATGATGGCATTTCTGAGCAAGGCACTGGGCTCCACAAATCACCCCAGCTACCAGCCCATCATCAGGCCACAGTGTTGGCAGTGATGTGCAGCGTGTGGTATTTGTGGCACTACTGGGGAAAACTATTTTAAGTCTAATTAACATGAAATTTTTAGAATGCAGATGCTTTTCATTTATACATAAAACAAAATGCCGTGACATTTCTCCCATCCATTTATCATAAACAAGTTAATTACTGTGTAACAAATAGCTCCTGCTAGAATCTGTATGTTTTGAGCATGTTAGAGAGCTGACTCAGGCAAATAAGATGAACCACAAAGTAGTAGCTAATAGCTCACGGCATACTTATAATAAAACAATGACTCTGTAAAAGCTCTCGTTGTCAAATTAAGGCTAAGCTATTTCTATTGGAATAAACCAATTATAAGCAGTGATTATCTGTTTAACTTGATTCAAACCTAGAATACTATAAACACTTTCATTTTCATGCACTCATAACAGTGCATACATTTGAGAGCTGGATATTGCCAAGCTTAAAAGGGAAATGCTGGGTTTATTTATTGCCACAGAGCTCATCCCGAACCGTGGAGCATCCAAACTTCCCCACGGTGTGGAGGAATTTCACCACCATGCTGAGGTCTGCATGCTCCCAGATTTCTGATGGACAAACCTTCAGGGATAAACTGCCCCAGGACTGCCCACATCTCCTTCCTAAGGACAAGGTGAGCATTATCCATAAAAACCTCATTTTTGCTCCGTGAAATCCCCCAAGAGCCATCCAAGCTACAGACACGCTTTTTCCAACCCCCAGATTCCATGAAAGCACTGACAGGTGAATTTCTGCCTACTTTTTTTTTTTTAATTCAGGCAACCAGTCCCATTTGGCCTGCAGATGAATTACTGAATGCTGATGAATAAGATGGTGGTAGCTGGCAGCAGAGCTTTGCGTGGTAAGATGGTGTGAAACAGTACATATGTCAATCTATCAAACATGATAATGTAAGCAATCTGAACCCATTTTTGGTCTGAACTATTGTACAATACTTCACCCAGATGGAAGAAAGAGATAAACATTTTATGCTTCAGACACATCAAGTGCTAGGAAGTAAAATTAAACCTAAACTGGAAAACTACCAATTTTACATTTATAGAGTATATATAAAGAACAACACAAGCATGAAGAAGAATTTTCTCACCCATTATTGTATAAATTAATTAGATATATTTGCTTCCTATGATAAACAACAGCATGTATTTGACTGTAGATTAAAAGGTGCAAAGATGATGGTTTACTTATTAGCAAACACAGCACTTGCACTTTTTTCTTCCTCCTTTTGTTGAGAAAATGCTTTTAAATCATGGAACCTGTGACAATGTTATCAAGACATGAATCTTACAAGCGGGGCATGGACACAGTGTCCCCAGGGTGAGTTCAGCCCTAAATCAGAGGCAGGTTTGCCATGACAAATGTAAAACTACAACTGGTCCCTAAAGGATAAAATCAAATAGAAATATATTTTCATTCAAATCAACTTGACAGCCTGTGTAAATATAACTTCATATTTTAAAATTATCAGTTAAACCAGAAATGAAATGACAGCCACTGTGCTGTTTTGAAAGTCACAGCCATTTAATGCCTCTGAACAGACCCTTCTGCTCCATCCCTGTTGTCCACCTCCATAAACACAGCACAATTTATCAAACACTAAACTGCAAAAAACCACTCTTCTGAGCAAATATATTTATGATATGGCTTTCTACAGTACTCAGGGAACATTTTTTATCAAATAATTTGCAAAGCTAAAAGAGCATGAAATCTACCCAGCTTCCAGACTGACCTGTAAAGCCGCCTTCACATTTGGGAAAAATTGCTACAAAGTGTGTAAACTGTTGGTATTTGGTCTCTTTAGGGTTGCATAATCTTGAGCTTGTCCATCTCCAATCCTTCTTTGGTTACCCTTCAAGCTAAAAATAAACTCCCCAAGGTCTACTAATTAATGCCAGGCCAGTCAAGAGAATTCCTGAACAGCAACATTAAGACAACTGGGCACAGGAACAAAAGTGACTGCCAGCTCATGCAGAGCAAAAATGTCCAGTCCTGGATTCTGCTGGAGCCAGAGAGAACACTGACAACTCTCCCCCTCTTCTGAGAAAAATCAAAGTAACAGAGCAGGTGTTTGCTCTGGAGGAAGACAGAAATCCCAGCTTTCCGGCAGAGAGACATGCATGTGAGCAAAATGTACTCAGGAAAACTGCAAAGGGTTCATAAACCCGTGAGTAGAGCAAGTCCTGATGTGCTCCCCAGCTTCCTGGGATGCTGGGGGGGTGGGATTCTGATCTTCAAAAATTCTCTTGGAATAAAGTATTTTTCTATGCCATGCAAATATAAAGTTTAATTATTTTTAACTTGAAAAGGAGACAGATCAATACACAGGATAATCTACAGTTATTTGGATTACCAAGACATCTTAGAGTTTACAATCACAAAAGTGGTTATAATCCTGCAATTACTATAAAGCTAATTGGTAGTTTCTTTCTGCCTGTGTTTTCATGTTGTCAGTGGGGCAGTAATGAAAATGAATGCCACGTTTGTGAACAGAATGTCTGTAGGCTTGTTTACCACATTTCCAACAACAACGTCTGCTTTATCATCCATTTCAGAGCAGAGATAATTTAGGGATCTTTGCATTTCATACATAAAAATACTTTCTAAAATATCAGATGCAGAGTTCCTTCAGACAGGGTGGGAGTGGGAGACTCAAGAGTGAAGTGATGACCTCGCACAGTGTAAGAAACAATCCACCTGAAGCAGACAGCACACGGACCTGGAATGATTCATCCGTATTCAAAACTGTGCTCAGGTAAACCACTTAGTGTTTCATCCTCCTACAAACATAATTCTGCAGACAATTTCACCATCAAAACCAGCATCTTTAAGCCTCCTTTCACCTCCTGAAAATACAGTTATTGCAGAAGCTATTAAGCTTTTTATTCCACTTACCTTTGAGTAACTTCTGCCCTTCCATGATGTTCTGGGAGATGAACGCTGTGTAGTCTTGCTCTGAGAAGCCAGGCTTGCATGTGGGTCTAACTGTAAGATCCCCATTGTGTGCCTGCAAAAACAAAACAAGGAAAATGCACACCATGACTTTTGTCATTCAACGTTTTGCACCCAGTGATGAAGTGTTCAGGCATGAGCAAACCTGAACAGTGAAGCAGTGTGCAAGTAGAAGTTGCTTGTGTTAGAGTGCCTATCTCTTGGAGTGGATCCATACTGTAGCTGCAAAAAATAAAATGGGCCAGCAATAGTTGCCTGACTACAAGAGAGCATTGTTAGTAGGAAGGCTGGAATACTGGGCACTGTCAGAAGAGGGGAGGAAACAAAGAGCAGCAATTCATCAAGGCGCTGTGCTCGAGCTGGAGACAGCAAAGGCCTGATGTTGTAACATCCAAATCACCGAGCTTCGCTACTGAAACACCGGGCAAACCCCAGCATGAAAGGGGAAAAACACAGGAGCCTTCGACCAGGTGAGGACACCCTTCCTTCCCCTTCACCCTTGCAGCAGCATCCCAGCTCTGCCTGCTGCCGCCTCTGGGACCCTCCAGGCCCTGCTCTTGCCCCGGCAGTGGGAAGGGATGGAGGGGATCCCAATTAAAAACATAACAATGCACAGAATCGTGCACAACGTGCCAGCACCCAGAGGGAAGCAGCCAACGAAACACTCAGCTCCAACTTTGGACTGAGCAGAGGACCCAGCCCCCGCCACAGGGACAGGGCAGTCCAGTCCCAGCAGCCCCGGCTCCTCGGGATTCCCCGGCAGGGACGGTCCCAGACCCCCGCTCCAAAGGAACTCGCTGACAGCACACAAGCCCGTGATTTATGCCTAGCGAGTGCCAGGTGATTTACGCACTAACAAGTGCTGGTGGCAGGGGATTTCTAACGCGCCGGGGCTGTCGGCAGAGCCAGCCAGAGCATCGCTTAGCGATGCTGCCGGCACCTCCGCCGCCTCCAGACCCGGCAGCGCCGGCTGAAGCCGGGGGAGCGGGAGCGGCGCTTCCCCGGCAAAGTGCAACTCCAGGCGTGCACCTGCCTCCCGGGGGAGCACCGCAGCCCCCCGGGCCCCCCGAACACTCCCGCACACTGCCAGCGCTGCATTAGAGACACAAGGGAAGAGGAGAGAAGGGTCCTTTCGGATGAGCTTAGTAAGCAGAACACAAGCCAATGTACTCGGCTTAAAATCACGCTCGGGAGACGGATGCCAGCTACTGCAAGGGAAGCGCAAGGAAGCGGCGGCTCTGTTGGACTCCGACCGCGGCTGGCAAGACGTTGCCATGAGGAAACATTTCAAAGGGTCTCACCGAGGATAGCGGGCTTCGAATCTGAAATCGCCCCGTTATTAGAGCGGTGCTCGCCCCACCAGAGCGCATCGGGGCTATTCCTGAGCACCCACCAAGGCTCGGGACATCCTCACGGATTCTATTTGGCACCGGGGGATTGAGGCAGAAAAATAAGCGGCTCTTGTTCCCGCAGCCAGCCCAGCCCGAAACCCAGCAGCCGCCCGGCTCGCTCTGTAACGCTGCAGCCACGCGTTCAGGCGCTTGTTGATGTTCTACGGAAACCCTTCAATTTCAGGCGGCGTGGGAATAAAACCCTAAAAACCCCAAACTTTTCCCAGCATCACCCCCCAGCACGATCCGGGCCCGCTCGGTGGGTTTGCGGGCTTGCAGAAATAAAAGTTGGGGGCCGCGGCGCGGCGCGGGCTCCGCGGGGCTCGGCGGGGAGCGCGGCGCGGCCGCGGGGGCTCC
>VWZP01002803.1:501901-524371 GCA_013396995.1 Dicaeum eximium
ATGTGAGGGTGGTGAGGGTGGTGAGGGTGGTGGGGATCTCTCATCGCCCTGCCGAGCCTCGTCTGTCCGGAGAAGAAACTTAGGTGCCCAAATTGTGGCGAGAAGCTGGTGTGTTGGTGGGAAGGAAGCCCAAAGCAAGCAGCCGGCGCATGCAGAGGTGATGGCAGATGGGAGATCGTCAGGGCTCTCGTCTTTCAGGCTGGTCAGAGCGCGGTGCTGGTGATGCCAAGGTTGAGGTTTGATCCCCGCCATTCCCTGAGGGGTTGGGTTTGAAGATCTCCCGTGCCCCTTCCAGCTCCGATTCGGAGATTCCCTGGTCATCAAGTCCAACCATCGACCCAGCAGTGCCGCTGTCACCCCCAAACCATCACCCAGCACCAGATCCAGACAGCTCTGAAGCATTTCCAGAGACGGTGATTCCACCACCTCCCTGGGTAACCTATCCCAATGCCTGACCACCGTAACAGTGACATTTTTTTCCAATATATAATCTCAATCTCCCCTGTCTCAACCTAAAGTTACTTCCTTTAGCCCTCTTTAGATGTGCCCACAAGGGAACAAGCAACATATCCAGGGGAATAGATATATAATATATTACACAGCCCTGGAAAGATGTGCTCAGTGGGCAAAAAACTAACACACCCAGGTGAAAACTAAGTGTATCCCATAGGAAAAATAAGTGTTCACAGGAAAGAACTATGTCCAGAGGTTCATGGGTGTATCATGGGAGGAGGGCAGAGCCCAGGGAAGAGTGGTGAGAGGGAGTAGTAGCAAATCTACAAAAAAATTACATACTGGGAAGGGAAAACCTGATATATCCAGAGATGAAAAACTCAGGGTAGGGTAGAGAAATGAGTAGTGCCAGGATTGCCTCCTCAGCCGTATCTGTGAACCAGCCTGAGCCTGGCCCTGCTTTTTTCAGAGGAAAATAGGCTTGTCAGGCCTAATCCACATCCACATCAGTAGCAGAGGAAGCTAACTCCACTAAACTAGCAAATTTCTGGTGTAAAAATAAAGGCAGATCAACACAGGTCAGAAAGTGACACTTCAGTCGGTTTCACAGGAAACTGAACGCATTTTCCAGCAGAGTGTGGCTCCTGCTCTTTTCCTACAGCAGGACCCTGGCACCCAAATCCCATCCTTTTCTTCTCCAGCTCAACGCCACAAATAGGAATTCCCAGGCACGAGTGTTTTGTGCCTATAAATCCAGCAGCAATTTGCATAAATAGATGCATATTATCTGATGTACGTGCAAAATCAGACATTGCAGCTGAAGAATCCGGCCATTGAACCGTTCTGTTGGATTCGCACGTTTCCCAAGGAATGGGACACATAAATCCACTGGCTGCATCTCTGGCTATTGAGTAGATTTAATAGCATTGTGTTAACACCTAGAGACATTAGTAAAGAACTGAGGCCTCATTGTATTGAGCTCTGTGGACAAGAATAATGAAAAGATTGTTCCAACCCCACCAATTTACAGTCTTAGTGGATTATGGGGTTTATTTTGTTTTTAAACAAGTATTTCTGAGTTTGTTATATAACATTTAATAAATGCCATCATTGTATTGAATTTAATGTAGACCCTTTTTTTATTAGGCACTTCCACAGAGGCAGAAATAGTTGAGTGACACTATCACAGCAAAAATAAGTCCTAACATATATTAAAAAAAGAATCTAATTTTTTTTTCCTTGTATCTTTATCCTCAGTTTCAAAGTTTGGAGCAGATTGTTCCAGGTTTAAGGGCAGTTGCTATTTAAATAAAACTACAAGTATTCTGGAGACTACTGAGGATATTTTGGATTTGGGTGACTACAGTGTGGATGTTCTTTTTTCAATACCTATTTGAAGTTATTTTGACTCTTGCTGGACTACAGCTGTGGCTGTGCAAGTGCTCACTCTGCTTGATAACTTTGTTAATATGACAAGTTCTACAAGTCTTATCAAAATAAGTCTGACACCACAACAGATTGTGAAGAAAAGGCAGAGCAGTAGTGAAAAAAATAAAAAATAGAATTCTTCAACATGTTTACAGTTGATTTAAAATCTGATGGCAAATTGATTTTTACCCAAACTAGTTTGCCATCCCGCTTTTCTAAGCTGTGGTAACAAACTGTGTGCTCAAGGAATGAGGCTGCAAATGGAGTTGAATTCTCAGTTGTACTTTCAGTACCAGTGGCCGTGTGAAGCAGCAGGTGCCTCCCAAACTGAGGTGTTTCTAGAAGGAGGAGCAGAATCCAGATCCATGTTCACACAGTGGAAATCTCTGAATCATGTGTGTGGTTGCTTTCACTCTACCATTTTCCTTCAACTCTTGACACTCCAATTAATTTTGGAAGGAACTACAGTTTTTCCAGCTGATTAGCTACTATTTGAACTAACTCCTTGTTTAGCAGCACCTCACATGAAGTGCTTATAAAACGTTGTCCTTCAGATCTTGGAGGAAAATTAAGAATATACCATTTACATTTTTGTATCTACTGAATTTTCCCCAAACTTTCAGATGGCAGGCCTGAGCTGGGCCTGAACATATGTTATTTGGGAAGGTTTGCTTCACTTGGAGTCTGCTGGGAGGCTGGATAGGAATTGGTGTTGTGGCACAAAAAGGAATTGGGAGGCTCCACCATCTAACACAGGAATGCTACAAGACGTGGGGTTGGTGGGATGGAGACACTTAAGAGTGTACACATGCACAGTAAATCAACTTGCTAAACACCTCAAGAGCAAAATTGCTGATCCTAGAGGCAACTTGCTGTACTGCACAACACCCAAGAGAATAAAAGGCTCACGGATGAGACATCCACAGAGCTGAGTGTGCCAGGATAACAGGAGCGCAGGGCACACCGGGGATTTTCCCCTCCCTGGTGCACACGTGTAATTCCTGCTGACAGCAGTGGGAGTTGCACATCCACACCAAGGGGACAACAGAACCCTTGGTGGTGGAGATGAGTATCGGATGTGAGCTGTGTGACCACGGAGAGGGAGCAGGGAGAGGGAGGTGTGAGCACTGGGGGACTGCATGACATACAGTGGAATTGTCAAGCAGCCATCAACTACATGAAAGCATGGGAATAACAAATTAAATGGACAGGAGGTGAGAAAACAGGGTCTCAAGAGGCTTTTGCCTTCCTAGCTTAGGGCTGATATCTGAATTCCTTATCTGGGAAATATTCCCGCTGGCTTAACCCGCTTAATTCTCTGACAAGTAAATATTTCTGAACTCGAGTAAATAGTTGTGGCCCAGATGCCAAGGATAAAAAGTGGTTTTATTGAAAAGTGTGATAAACAAGAAGAAATTAAATTAATCCAGTGTGCAGACCTTACTGTGGGTTTCTTCTCTATGATCTGGTGATTTCTTGCTTTTCAAGTAGGAGGCAGCTGGGTGACCAATGGTTTGGAGTCATTATTACTAATTTGGGTTTGTGTCAGAAGTAGTAACAAAGGATATAACAGGAAATAATGATGATTCTAGTTTGATAGATAATGGCAAATTATGTGTTTGTGACAGCAGTTCAAAAATGAGATGAATGAGAAATGCCTTCAGATTTAATATACATTTGGGATCTTTTAAGGATGCATAGGAAGGAAGGGATGAGATGAAACTGAGCAGTGAAGTGAAATGTAAAGCAGAGCTATGGAGAAATTTATGATCACGAAAAGAAAGATTTCTACCAGATCTTGATGGAAGCCAACAGAAGAAAAAAGGATGCTCCTAAGTAGGAAGACCACAACCGCAGAAGGAAAATAACTAATGGTAAAAGCCAGAGTTTGTACTTTATTTATGTAATTTTTTTAAGTAACAGCAACTGGAACTACGTGAATAGTTGGGCACAGCTCATGGTCAGCCTATGGTCTGGCTCCAATACAAAATCTAAAGAGAAAATGATGAATCACAGAGGAGAAAGTGACTCGAAGAAAGAATCCACAAGAAAAGGCTGCACTGAACAGGAATGGGATGTGCTTCAGTCCAGGCTGGTTCCATCCCTGCACACACTCCTGTGTGCTGGAATGGTGGGGGTGACACAGCTGTCCCCCTGGCCAAACAGCTCTTTTGAAATCACGTTCTCAGTCCTGCCAGAGAGGCTGCAATGCCAAGGAATTTGAACCTTCTCTCTTTTACCCTACCTACTCATCCGCACATTGTGGATCCAAGGGATTCCTCTGCCGAGCTGGTCACGGGAATGGCACTGAGGAAAACACAGCTTCAGAGGCCCTGCACAAACCCTGCCTGCTCACTTAATTACACTGACCAAGGGAGGCCAGCTTTGGCGCGGTCTGACCTCCAATTATGAGGCACTCTGTGGTCTCCTCAC
Source organism: Dicaeum eximium (assembly GCA_013396995.1). Lineage (NCBI taxonomy): Eukaryota > Metazoa > Chordata > Aves > Passeriformes > Dicaeidae > Dicaeum > Dicaeum eximium. Next base: position 506,216 of record VWZP01002803.1, read on the forward strand.
TGGGCTATGCAGGCATTAGTGGCAGCATGCCAGCAATGGCTATATTAAAATCAATTTGAAGCTCCCAATTCTATGTCTCTTTCACCTTAGGTGAGGTAACACACGTTGTACTAATGCAACTCTTTGTAAAATACTGTAAAACAAAACTGACCTGTGTAAAACAATTAAAAGTTCTATTATCTTTTCTTTTTTTTTTGTTTTTTGGTCACTTTCTGTATTCTTGCAAAAACAAAGGAAAAAAGAAAAAGCAGACCAAGAGGCTTAATAGATCTCTATCTTTGCAGTGGAGTGCTGTTTAAAGAAGGGGTATTAAACAAAAAAATAATGGAAAGCAAAAAAAGCAGAATTAGGTTTGTTCTCAGAGTCACCAAGGAGAATAAACTGAAAGAGCTCCCTGACAGAGCAGGCAGGCAGCTCCCAGCCTGCTCCATGAGGCAATACTTGATATTCATGGAACCAATGAAATCTCACCAGATTTAGTACAAAAAAAGAGATGAATAGCCAGTCTGTGATTTTACAAGCAAGAGGAAGGCCACAGATTCCCAGGTTCCCCAAAGCCTTCACAAACTTACTGATTTTAAGACTCTCCTCAGATGAGCACGTGTTTGAGCAAGATTGTGCCATCACCTTAGGAACAGAGTTACCTGAAGGGTCATCACCTGCTTTACCTGGAACAGCAGTGGGAGAACATTATCAAACACTAACATAAACCCAGAGATTTCCTCTCCACCCTCTCCATGCACCCTCAGCAGCTCAGGAGGTGCCTTTTCTAGAAAGTCCTGTGCCTGTGATTTCCTGTGCCACTGGAGTGCTCATCTCACATTCAGTGAGGTACCAGGGGAAGGGGGCAGGATGTGACCTGTCAAACCTTATGGTTCTTTATTTTTTTACTCATCACACACTAGAAAACTCCAAATTAATACCAACATAAATAATGATTTTATTAACTGACTGCTGAAGGAAAATGAGAATTTTTCAGACTTGCAGCTTGTGCTGTTGTTACTGTTTACAGCAGCAAATCTCATCACTATTGCATTATTCTGATCAGCATGGCCCCATATACATTGAAATGTTCACAGTAATGGAACTTATTCCAGTCCAAATCTCAAAATAAGTTACCCTGCTACAACCAGCAATATTAATAAACAATCATTCTTTTACCTAGCAGAAAAGTGAGCTCTCTCAGCCTTTTGTGGCACCCAGCTTGTTGGTATTCCTGACAAATATTTTTCCTCACAAATACATCCAACAGTTTTTGCACTGCAGCAGATACTCTAAATTGTGTGTGTGTGTGTGCCTGGTAAATGCTGAGGCAGAACTCCTCAGAGAAAGCCTCAGTTACCTGTTTAATATGAACTAATTTTCTGGAGCTGTCAGCATTTTTGGTCAAAAACCACCTGGAAGACAAAGCACTTTGCAAGAGGCAAGTTTGACAACCTATGGATTTTAATAGTGGAACTGAAAGGATAAGAAAACTTGCAGAGAGGGGAGAGAGAGGAAGAGATGTGCTCCAGTAAGGGATTACTTTGTGACAGAATATCCCATACTCAAACTAATGCAGCATATTTCCAATTAGGAAAAGTAGAGAAACATTTACAGTGTTTGCCTCCTTGCAATTCCTGTCATGTTAAAGATGTACACAAAATTTATTTAACTCTCTGAAGCAGTGATTTAGCTACAAATGAGGATAATAATATGATGATATTACATACTAATACTAATATTACATGCCTCAATGAAATAAAGACTAGAAATAAAAGAAAGGGAACTATTTAGGAACACCATATGCATGAATAATATGGACTGACTGCAGGCCAAGAATAATAAAAACCAAAGTCTTCCACACATGCATAAACAGAAAGGAGAGAAAGTGTAGAGTCACAGGCGTTAAAGTTTTATTAACTACCATTGGCAGTCACCACCTGACTGCTGCTCAGCTGATAAAGGCTGGTTTTGATGTTGGTGGAGTTCTGCACATGAAGTAACTGCTGCTTTTGCCACTGTCTAGAAATGCCTGAACTCCAAAGATTAATTTTTCAAGTTCATGCATTCATCTAACGAGATTATCTGCATTTATCCTGTAACCTCTGGCCAGCAGATCCTGTGGTCTCACATCCCCTAATCCATCCCCGGCTGCTTTCAAGTCATTCTGGAGCTGTGTCCAGGACACACAAACAGCTGCTAAAAATATTGTACATCCAAGGCTGGGTACCCTCAGCTGAAAGGTGGTTTTGGTCTCTTTGAGAGAGAAATCTTGGGAGATATTCCTGCACCATCTTTTGGTGTGAGCTACTGGCAGGCTTGTGTTTTAATGAAGCTCATTTTAAGAGATTCTGATTGTGCTGATCCATCAGAAGGAAATGGCAGAATCGTGGATCGGGTTTGATTGTAGGCCCAGAAGCAGCACAGGATTTAAATGAGGCATTTTTAAGATTCTAACAACAAATACAAATTATGTCTGGTGCAAGCTGTGGTAACCTGGACTTCACCTATGCAGATATTTCACCAGAACAGTTATCTGCAAGCTGATCCTTAAGTACTTTATGAGAGATAAATCTAATAACCTTTCTGGGAAAACCTCAGCAGGATGCAGACACTGTAATAATCCATATGCAAGCTACCACATTGTATTGTGTGCTGTCAGACAACTCAATTATTTTCTTCCAGATCTAACATAAGCTTCTGTTTAGTAAACATGATGAGAGTCAAACTTTTACATATATATATATATAAAGTGCTTAATTTGCATGCAAAATTGCCCTAAGTATGTATGCAAATAGGAAAACTCATGCACAGATGACTAATTAAGTGCATTTATGTGAGAAATTACCCAATGCACGCATGGAATCTCAGTAATTGTACACACAACTCTCTGAGCCATTGCCTTTGCAATTTGGACACGTAACTGATTGAAAAAATTGTTTCTCAGTACCGTGTTTGAATAAGTGATGTGGAGCACACAGCCAGAAGTAGGACAGCTGAGGGGGCTTTGGGAAGAAACTACAAAAGCTTGTGAGGAGCTTTACAGTAGGAACAGAATTTGCCACCTCTACCATTACTGGTTTTGTATTCACTTACAACCCTCCTATGCTAATCTGTGGCTTGAAGAGAATCCTATCTGTAAAAAAACAATCAGAAAAATAAAATCAAAGTGATGGCACAAGAGGTGGTGCCATTAAAATCAAACCTGGAGTCTGTAGCCTGCTGCTGCCTGTCCAGTATGTGTTTTGAAAACTAGCAGCAAATTTTACTTTATGTGTCTTGATCAAGGTCCCTTTTGTCTCATCCAAGCAGGCTTTGTGGTGTGACAGCACAACATCCCTCTGCAAGGTTCAGGGAGTTTTGGTGAGAAAAGGAGTATCTATCTGTCTGTTTTCATTTTCCAGGCATTGATGTTATTATAAGTTCTGTTATCTCTAAACACTGATTAGTTCTCTTTATATCCCCAAAGCTAGAAAGTTCATGCTAACATTGTTAAAATTCAATATAGAGAACAAGTTCTTTCAGTATGATGTGATAAACATCCCTGACTTCAATGTCCTGCAGAGAAAAATACCTGCCCAAATTGTTTGGATACGCTCCGGCTGCTGAAAGCAGGGAACATCCTCAGCCTGCTTTGTGTTGCTTTCCTATTTTCTGGTCATCGTGTTGATATTGAGCATAACAGGTAGAGGAGCACCTGTTTATTTACCCACTACTCGAGGTCAGATGTTTCAATCGGCCACTAAGAGAGGCAAAAGGAGTTTGTGGGCACAGGCAAATGTGAGGAGCAGGACGGGGAAAGGGAGGAGAGGCTGGGCAGGGATGCTGAGCTCAGCCTGGCTCTGAGGCTCTGAGCTGAGAGCCGGGACAGGAGGGGAGAAGGATTTATTTAACTCTCTGAAGCAGTGATTTAGCTACAAATGAGGATAATAATATGATAATATTGGATGCGCAGAAGGATGCGCTGTTCCAGGCTGGTTTCGCTCAGAACGAAGCTCCTCGGGCTCGGTTTCAGGAGGCAGGATTTGAAGTCGGCTTCTGCCGCTAAGCGGTGCTCGAAACAGCGCAGCATCCTCGTGGTACCGCGGCTCCCGCGGAGGGACAAACCACGGCACTGCCAAGCTGATTAAACTGATGCACAACACTTAACAAGTGTCCATTACGCTGATTTAATCCTTCTGTGCCGCTGGATAAATCAGGGGGAAGAACAGGCCAATCCAAAAGATTAAAGAAATCCAAAGATTGAGCCCTGCTATACGGTAGCTGAAGTGGAGGATTACAGAAAACTGTTCTAATTTTTAAAACGCGTTGTCTGCCTTCTTTCTGTTCCTTTTTAATTATTAGGATTGTTTTCTCCAAGTTTATCGTTGTTGGAACTTGAAGTACTTACCAAATAAAACTGAGGAAGAACACTTAATTAATAATTGCGGTTATTCCAGAATTTATTTTTAAAACAGATGCTCCGGGTTTTTTATCAATTGAAAAAAAAAAAGGTAGAAAATAGGTTTTTTGGAGTACATAATCTACATGTAGATCTATCCTTCCCACCCTCCAAAAACGATACAATTGGAAAATAGGGTGGAAATTTAGAAGGAGAATGCAAGCTTGGAACTTCTGCTCTCCTCAGTCCCAGGAGAAGTGGAATTGCAGCAGGCAGAGGAGCTGTTTTGGCATTTTGACGCTCAAGTTTTCACCCACAAAACTGGATTCATTAACTGGTGTGCAAGAAGCCAGTGGTTACACACTCGAGAGAGAGACACTGATTATTTATTTGAGAGTTGTGCAAGTCTGGATGCTCCGTGTATCCCACTAATCAAGCACCACCACTGGGCTTTTCATGCCATTATTTATACACAGAAATTTGGATTTAGTGACTCCAAGTACAGCCCCTCTGTGATGGTTGGTTGGTGTTTTCTGTACAGATTACATAACCCCAGCTGACACCTCTGCATGCTCAGGGGAAGGGTCTGCACCTAGGCAGGATCTGTAGGTGTGATTTTCAGTGTCATAATGAACATATTCCAGCCTAGGATCCACGGACCTTGAGTGTGCTGCCAAATTAGCAATGTGTACAGAGATCCACATCAATATCTTGGTGTTAATGCATTCCTAAGTCTTGTTAATTCCTGGCTGTCCTGACTGAGAGATGCAGCTGCTCTGGTTCCACTCTTCAGCTTTCCTTCCTTGCTGATTGGGTGTGCACAAAGATCCTGCATCAAGGAACATCCTGACTTGAGATAACCTTGACAAATTCCACGTTTTGCAGTGCTGGGAGCCTTGCCCCAATTAATTCTGCACCCCTGGTGCCTCCCAGTCGTGGCTGCAGCAGAGGGCCTTGGGGAAGGATCAGTGGGCAAAGCTGTCCCAGGAATGCAGAGGATGGAGTTCAGCAGCCAGGAAGCTTTTGTCCTGCTTTATAGGAGAAGGAGGAATTTGTTTAACCATCATCCATGGAGGAGTTCACTCCTTTTCTCTGCCTTGGGGCTGTCCTACCAAAGGAAGGATGGTGGGAAAGGGTGGGTCCCTGAACGTTCAGGTCCTTGGATCCCACCTGGGCTCTTGGGGGATTGCTGAGCTCCTGAGGGAGCAGGGTCAGTGCTCTGTGCTTGCACACTCATCAGGTGCTGTGTCTGCAGCCAGCACTTCTTAGCAGACCTGAGGACCCTAAAACATTGCCTCACCCTGAAACCCAATGAATATCTGCCTGTGTGAGCTGCTCTGCTGAGCAGAATCTTTTAAATAAGGAGGTGGAACTTCTGGGGAGAGGATTAGTGCCTTTTGTGAACTGTATTTGTGTGCAGGGTGCTGGTTTATTCACAACATTCCCTGAGAAGTGCTTTAAATCAAGAATCAAAAGCCGAAAGGGTATCAAAGCTGTACAGGAACTGATTACTACTATAAATTTTGCTGAAACAAGCTGATGCTTTGCTGATTCTTTGGTCTTTTTCTGGTAAAAATATGTCAGTGTTAACTCACAGCATTGACTTCTCTGTTTTTTTCATTTTTGTTCCATGAGATTATTTTTAGCTGCTGTGCATTTGCTCTGCTAAAGGAAAATATTGAGGTAGAGGTTGCAGGTTCTTCCTGAAAAAACCAAATTATTTATTGACAGAAATGCAACAATACCTGTATATCCATAAAATTAATGTCATGTGACCCCTTCCCCTCCCTTTTTGAATGGAGTTGAGACAGATGTTAGAGACACATGTGAATTTCTCTGGAGAGAAAGAAATATCACAGGTAAATCAACTTTATACCAGAAAATCTGACAGAAATGAGTATAACAGCTGTAAAATAAGTAAACTCTTAACAGAGGAAGGAACCGTTTTCAATTTCAAGGGAAGTGGCCAAAGTACTCAAAGCAACTTTGCATGAGTTATTTATATTATAGGATAAGTTCTGAGCTCCAAACAATGGTAAGGAGCAGTAGCTCTCCAAAATGTCCTCTAGAGAGAGCAGCAGAAATGCAAAATTCAAATGCCATCAACAGGGTCAGGTGCAAGTGCAGAAACAGTGTGATTCTTCTGACATTCACGTTTTGTAGGCATGCATTTACATATTTAGAAATAAATTTGTAGTGGTCAACAATTTCTCTGGGAAGCTTTTGAGTTCAGCTGTAGCTTCACCACCAGAAATCCTGGACTGTCTGCAATAATCCTGAGGTTTTTCAAGCTTTAATCAGAGTATGTCAACTTTAATATCTTTCTTGTGATGCAAGAATTGTACAATTGGTTATAATATTTTCCAAGTGTTGAAATCCACTTTCCCAAGGCCAGCTCTGTGTGGTGGCATCAGTCTGGCTGGCTTGTCTCTCTGCCTTTCCCACTGTTCATGCACTGCCTTCTTCTACTTTAACAGACTTTTTCATCAGAATAAATCCAACTGTAAGCAAACTTTCTGAACTGCTGATATCTTACTGTTCATCTCCAAGAAAATACCACAAATTCAGTAGCAGTGACCTCAGTTCTTCACCTGAATTTCAGATTGTCAGCTGGCTTTCTGATACCTTTTCTTCTTTATATTTCTGTTGCATGTAAATTTGTCCTCGGATCTTGCTGTGTACAATTAACTCTGGTTCCTGACATCGCCTTTCTGAACATCTGAGATTCAAAGAGACAAAATGTTCAATTTTCAGTTCCTTTTGTCCTGTTTATGCACAGCCTGGATCTGACACTACTTCCACAATTCCAGCAGCAAACATGGAGGTCTTCCAAAATGAGGATCCCACCTATCCAGCTGCCTCTTACTGGGAAATTAATCTGAATTTTTTCCCACTTGTTCCTGGCTGGACCAGGAAAGAGGTTCAAGTTTGAATATCTTCGTTTCAGAGAGAAGAGTCACACACACTGTGAACCCTGTCATGGACTGTTTTATCCCCAGAAATTATTTGAAAAAACAAATACAACTACTTACATGTAAAGAAAAAAGGCAAAAATCTGAAAATGTGGCTTTGTATTACTTAGTCTCTAAGATTTCTCAGTGTTACTCCAATTTCCTAAAAACTTGTTTAAATAGTAGGCATAATTCCTACAGTGGTAGAAGTGGCTGAGGAACTTCAAAACCCCATTTTAAACCTGCAAGAAGCTTTCTGTTAAGGAAAAATAGGGATAATATATTTGGAATATAAATGAAGCACTGGGTAGGTTCCCCCCCCCATGGAATGTATACATCTTTTACATTCTTCTGAATTGTACAGATGAAATATTGATTACAATTTGAAATAAAATACAAAATGTCATTTATGCCAAGTATCATAAGCAACCCAATATGCTCTCATCTCTCAGAGTTTGTGAAGGATGAAGACAACAGCATTTCCTCACAGAAACTATAAAGAATTTAAAGAGTAGGATCAATATCGTAAGAGGACCTCTACATGTACATATCCAGCTGAATTCCTAGCAATATAAAAGGGAAATATTTGTGTTAAACTCCCTGCCTAGGGCTTTAAATTGCTGTATACTATCATGCATTACGGCCTGTATTAATTATCTAATTGAGACATTTATATGGTCATCAGGCAAGTGGGGACCTGGAGAGAAATCCCTAATTAAGACTTTGGAGTTTGATAAGAGGCTGCTACTGCGCGGTGATAAAACACTATTTTTGTCTTATCTTATGAATGTGTCAGGGCAGATTATGTTAAATGCTACCTACATGCATAATCAGATGACATATCTCTGGCAAGGCCCGCAGATAACAGTCTGCAAATGCACACTTATTATTTTACACTTCAGACTGTTTAAAGGAGAACAAAACTTGTAGATCCAAAAGCGCAGAGAGCCCATCTCGGCCGTGCTCATCACGCCACGGGTGTTTCCCTTGGGATTTGGGGACAGGGGTTTTGGGCTTTGATGGGAGCAGAGCAACTGGAAGCCAGCACCTGGAACCATCCTGCTGGCTCTGTCCTGCTGAGCTCTCCGGGCACTCCCTTGCTGCTCCCTGACACGCTGTGGGTTGGGAGGAGGGTCACAGACATCAGAAATTCAATTGTGCCCAAGGAATCCCTGTCCCAGTGCTCCTTTGAGCCTTCATTGCCTTCCCAAAGAGAGGGGAGCAAACAGACATCTCATTTCATTCAGAGTGCACTCCCAGTTCCTTGGCATTATGGGTTTGTTGTGAATGCTGAATATGTAATGCAAAAATACCAGCAGTGAAGATTTTTTTTTTTCCCTTGACAAGTTTTCTGGGAAAATCCAGAGCTGCTCTATTTTTTGCACACAGCCTTCCCATCCTTCTTCTCGTCTGCAGGGCTGACTCAAACAATAGCATTCACTCAGGATCTCTTTCCTTACGGGGTGCTTTGAGATCTCCAGGAGGATGGTCAGCCCTACCACCAAAGCAAAAGAAAGCAAATTCAGAGAACAAAACCTACACGACAATTGTTTTTAGTGTTTTTCCTCTTGCTGTCATCCAACACTGCTGATATCAGTGGTGAATCTCCTGCCATATCTTTCATTGTTGGAGCCTTGTTCCAACAATGGAAGGAAATGTTTATAAGGTTTCTATATATGCATATACTCATATAAATACATCTATAATGTGTATATGCATTATACAACTATACATTTATACATGCACACACACTCAGTTTAACACTGCAATGATAATTTGGGATTATTCAAAGCCTGCATTATAAAACTTCCACAACCTTCTACCTGGATAATATCTTTTTTAATTTTCTGCTATTTACAGGCATTCATAATACAAACTGACAAGTGCTAGAGCTGTGGAGAAGAGGCGAGAAACAAGGACCAAAGGTCCTTGCTAAGTAGCAGGATGAAAGATGTCTTAGTGCAATTTTGCAGAAGGATTCAGTTTTACAGATCTCCAAACAAGAAATGTGGATATTAATAGGGGTTTGCAAAGAGCAAACTCAATAACAGTCCTAGTCAATTAAAAGTACATAAAGTATTAATGTCTTGTCCCCTGGTTTGTGTTTAAGGGATGTGGAGACTAATGTGTAAATCCCAGGAGAAAAAGCCCAATCCTGTGCTCAAACCCCATATTTGGAGCCGTCATCCATTACCAAACATCACTTCATTAATATGCAAAAGGTTTCTACATCTTTCCCAAAACACTGATTAGGTTCAGGGATTTAGGAGAGCTGAGTTTAACCAGCCCCTGTCTCCGAGAAACCTCTCAGCTCTGTCCTCTCAGCTCAGTGTCTCCTTCTCCCTGCGCCAGCAGGGCTGCAGGGCTGCGCCGTGGCGTCAGCATAAATCCGTCAGATTCCCAAGGACTGGATGCTGCTCCTGATGTGCTCCAGGTCCACAGCTCTGTCCCCTGAGAGCTTGGGGAAAACAGAAGATTAATTGGAAGCACCACAGAAGAATAACTGCTCAAAATGTGCACACACCAGGGCGTAAGGCAGGAGCTTTCCCAGCGTGGTGGCCCAGCCGTGGCAAAGACCTGGCCACAATGACTGACACATACCTGGTTTCCAGCTGAGAAGGAAAAGGAGGAAAACAACCACTTGTGAAAACTTTATAACCCCTCTGCTTCTTGTTTAACCTGATCACTGCTTGTCTAAACAGGGGATGGAATGAACACGACCCAGCAAAGCCTCTGTGGGTTTGATTGATGGCGTGCCCCAAAGTAAAACACTCATTCTGAAAAGCTGAAGGGAAATGCAAACTTTTAATAACATTTTCAAATTATTTAATCATACAATCAGGCCTGACCTTGTTCAATATGAAACTTCATTACAGCCTGGAATGTTAATATGGAGTTCCAAAAGCATCATAAATTACTGGTTTCTTCAATGATGCATGGGCCTGTCCTGCTGTGACCAGCTGCAATTTTAATATTTTCTTAAGAAATGAAGACATGAAGAATTAGCAAATAATGGCATGATCCAGAAGTTACTCTCCTAGGGATCACAGTTTATAAATTGGCTAAAAAAGATAAAGACATTACATATTTCCATAGATAAATTATGTAGCCAGTCCCTTTTTNGCTTATTTTTTAATAGATCCATTAATAATTCAACTGACCTACCTTTCTGCAACATGACAGGTCTGATAGTCAATGAAGGAATTACAATGTGTAACTGGCAATTTCACCATCAGAAACATTATTTTGTATACAACTAGTACCTTGTAACAACTTAAAAATGGTATTCACCGTTTGAAAAGGGCAAAATAAAACTACTTGCAATATTGACTGACAGAGATTCTTATTTGGTGCTTATTATTTAACAACAGAACAAGGAAAGTGAGTGGACAATTTAAAAGGCTTGAAAAATCAGGGAAACAGTGCACTTTTAGCTCAAAAGTGCATTTTGTAAATGACCTGCAAGGATTGTTTGTTTGGAATGAAGAAGGGAATGCTAGAATCTTGGTGATCTTCAGGAATACTCCAGCATTCCCCCAGTTTGATGGTTCTGTAGATTCCAACAGGACTGGATTGAAATATAATGTTCTTTGCTTAATTGCTTATCAAAGCATCATAAAAAATGGTGATTGTGGGTCAGATGCTGGCCCAGGAAACCTTCCCTTTCATGTCTGAGCACAGCTGTGTTTGCTGGGGTCTCAGGGTCCCCGTGGTGCAGGGTATTCCAAAGATGAGCTGTTTGCTCTCAGCACTGAAAAACAGCAGCACAGGCCTGGAAACAAAGCTAACCAAACATTCTGCAGCAATAAAAAAAAAAAAAATTGCATTTTGTCGTATGATTTTCATATAATGAACAGCATGGAAATGTGGAGATTCAAGCAGCTTGAATGCTCAATTAATTCAAGTGCAATTATCATTATGACCAGCACCATGAACCTTCCCACCATCCCTTTCCCCCCACCTAAATCTCTGTAACCTCTTCTGCATTCTTTTTAATCTGTACCAGATTAATTCTAAAAGCATTTAATGTAAATAAAACACACACAAGACAGTTTTAGCCTTTTTCCTATGATGCTCATCCAAGGCTTTACTTGCCAAGAGGCAGAAATACTGAGCAATATTGTGCAGAAATCTATAATTTCCTCTACAATAACCTCCGTTTGCTTTATTTTTTTTTTTAATTTCTTCTGGCCATGAGACAATGTCAGGAGGTTTCATGGGCAACCCATTGCCCAGAACTAATTGATTGGAAAGCGCAGTAAGAAAAGAATTTCATTGTTTTCAACCACAATATTAAACAACTACTTAGCAAAGGGCGAGAATAATGGAGAATAATTATTAACTGGAGAAAATATTCAGAACACATGGTAAAACAAATAATTAGGCCCAATTGTGCCAGTTCTCTGAATGTTTTACACTGCCTGCAATGAGCTCCCGTTTGAAAGCTCGGTTTTACACTGGGCAATGGTTCAAAACTCAGAGACACATCAGTCCCAGGCAGAGCTCAGAGAGAAGTGCCAGACTGTAACTGACTGACAGCACTTCCCACTGCAATCTGGGGTTGTCTCTGAGAACTTCTCTCCAGCTCTGCTCCAAATCAAACTTCATTTAGCTGAGGAATTGTGGCGAGGTCAGGCAGCGAGCCAGGCTGCCCGCAGAGCCCAGCGCTCCTTTGGGCTGTTGTACCACCGCACCAGGGAGATTCACAGGGCAGATTTACAGCCAGGTACCTTCTGGGGCAGCAACCTTGGCGGGTTTCTGGTGGAGCTGACAAAAGTGGGAACCCTCCTCGTGGGCCCTTGGAGGGGGTTCCCCTCTCAGTTCTGTGCCAGGGATGAAAAAAGGACGAGACTCTCGGTTTCTCGGTCTTCAGTCTATTGTTTGTTTTCTTCTTTTCAGCAGTCTAGTGCACCAGACTTAGCACACCACAAAGCAAGGCACAAAATAGAGAGCAGGCACCCAGATTCAAGGTCTTTTAAAGCTATTTACTCCAATTATCTTCTAAAATGTACTTTGTTTCTACTTTTCTACCAATAACCCTTATTAATCTATTCATGCAACACCTACACTGCAGCTTTCTCTAACCAATAATTTTGTGCCACCAACACTACAGAAAATGGAGCTGAAGAAGGACGAGAAGGAGATGAGACAACGCCCAAAATTCTCCATCTTGCCTCTTATACACTCCTGCATTAAAATCCTAAACCCCTAAATTTCTCACCCTGTGATAAGCTACATCACTACATCTGCTTTCTAATTCACACACCTGTGGATCCTAACTCATCCCAAAGCCTTGGGAACTTTCTCCAGGGACAAAGGTCAAAAGCAGTGCTCTGCTGAGGGTCAGGGCTTCTCAAAACAGGCAGAGAAGTATTCTCTGTGCCCTGGACTCCAACACAACCTCGCCAGACAGAACTGCCACAAAATCCAAAATGCTGGATTTGCAGCTGCTAAGCCACGGCACAGTCTGTAAAGTGCACTGCCCGACAGTGTGACTGTGCACTCATATTTATCTTAGGGCAAAAATGTCACTGGAAGAATTAATAGAAGGTAAAATACAACTGGACAGTGCACTGGCAATTATAGAGATGAGAATTAAAGCTACAGAGGAAAAAAAAAAGTGTTTTGCTGATGAAAGTCATCTCTAGAGTGACAATTAAGATGAAATTTATTTCCTCTGCTTAACATCTATTTTATATTTATTCATTCTGATAAAAATTATATCCTGGATCCAAAGCTTCAGCTTCCAAAGTTGCAGAATGAATGTTAATTAAATATTTGATAGAAATTCTTTTAAAAACCCCCAAAAATTACTCAGTTTACTTAAAATAGGACCCAGCAAAATAGAAAGCGTTGTATCAGATCCCATAATGAAGTCTTTCAGTTCCCTTGAACTCCCTGCATTTAATGTGATATATAAAGGACTAACTTTTATATTTGTTTCCTTCTGGTATAAACAGACTGTGTAATGAGCTGCTGTGTGATAGGAGCTGAATGTCACTCAGAAGGCAACACATCCCCAGCTCACTGGTGGCTTTGCCCCTCTTAATCTTCACCTTATATCAGATGTTCTTTCCCTTTTTCATGGATGCTCATTATGTATCTGTTACTCATTCACTTTGCTGGATTGGAATAAGTATGGACTTCTAGACATGACATAATCTACCAAAAAACTACTAGAGGAATGAATATTATTTGCTGAAAAGCCTCCTGCTCCTGAACAGCTTGTCAGTCTGCTTGCTCCTCAGAGGTCTGTTTCCCCATTAGTGCACATTTCCCCAGCTGAAGATTTAAGGCTTTTTCTTTCACCACTGTCACAATAAAAAAAAAGGAAAACTAAGCAGGTGGTGTCTTTCTAAAGTCCAAGTGTTTTTTAATGATCGTTCTCTACTTCTTCAAGTGCAGAAATTTCAATTCTGATTAAAATGAAAAAATGACAAGCCATTACAGAGAGACCTCCATTCTCCAAAGGCTCCCCTCTGAATACACAATATGTTTTCCTATATATTGCATGCACCATATTTCAATATTAATTATAGGAAGGTCTCTTTGGGGTCACATGCTAATTATATCTATTTAGAATTTATCATGCTACTTCCAATATAATGTGCTGTCATTGTGTCCTGTTGTTTTTCCTTGCCTGAGGCAGAAGGAAGCTACAATAAACCTGAAAATAGTGGCAAGAAATGTTCATTTTAAAACATATGGGGTGAAAGCTGCACTAAGGGCTCTGCCCAGTGCTCATTGAAATCAGCAGGAATCATTATGTGAACCTCAAGGGAAAATGATTTGAACCTGTTAAATGTGTACACTTCTATCTGAGGGGCTCTGTGCTTCTCTCAGGGTAATGAAATGGTTGTGCCACCACCGACTGTAAATAATCAGGGAAGCATCCAGCATCATGCCAGGGAGGATGTGCACAGAGGAGTTTGGGCTGTCCTGGTTCTGAGGGGGTTAGGCTGGTACTAAATGGCCACAAGTTGAAGAAGAATCAAAGCCTCTGCTCCAAATCTTCTCGAGTGTGTTTGGTATGTTCATCTATAGCATTGTGTGATCACTGGGTCTGTGCAGGAGGCAGTGACAGTGGGGCTTTGTTAACCAACCACTGTAGTGCAGTCCTGGATTCAAATATGTCATATTTTAAAAATCCTCCCTCATTACAAGCCCTAAAGGTACCAGCACATTTGCTGATAAACACTGATTGTATTTATAATTTTCTTTTATAATGACTGGTATAATTCCATCTGCATTTACCAACCCAAAGCATCTTCTCTGTGTGAGGAATCCTCAAAGTTCCCTGCACAAATCACAACTAAAGTTAAATGGTGCCTCCTTTATGCCAACACCAAATTTCCAGCCTTGCCACCTATGTACCATTATTAATGCTGGAGACTTGCATCTGCTTTCAAGAAATGGGCAGGATTAAACACGGGTAACACATGGAAATATCCAGGCAGCAAAGATTAGCACCCTGGCCTAAATTATGCCTCTCATATTTCCTGGCCTTCTAAATAGTTACTGCCACATTACCAGGCAGCAGTGACACAAATCAGACAGTCAGACAGGAGATTACCTCACCCAAATTTCCACACATCCTTACAACCCAATTACTGCAACTGGTGGTCCTTTTACCTTCTGTGCCTTTCTGTGTCTGCATAAGGACTTTTCTAAACACACCTCTCAGTATTTAGGTGGTGCCTGTAACTCCTAGATGTAAGACTCACAAGATACAAAATGTGAAATGACATTTACATATCTAAATCTCACTGTGGTTGCCTTTTTTTTTTTTTAAGTCTATAGTGAGATGTTTTCAGAGTAAGAAAAATGTTAACATCCAGCCCACTAACTGTATATTTTTTTTATTGATAGGTCTCAGCACAGAACAAACCAATATTCAAGTGGAGAAAATGAATTATCTGGAGCCAAATGTAATTTTATTTTGGTAGGCCAACAATCAATAGAAGAAATGCACAGTCATTTCAGTAATTGCCACAGCTTCATGACAAATACTTCCTAGAAACTCCTGGCTGGGTCATCTCAGCATCCAGGGTTACTGAGGTGTATCTTTAATGCAGGTTAGCTCAGATGTTCAGAGACACATGCAAATTACGCAAGCATGTGGGCTATTTAATTTTAATATCCAAGGTCATGAGTCAGATTATCTCATGTTATATAAAAACCTTGTCATGGGAAACGAAGCTTAAGTGTGAGAATTTCACTTCACTTACCTGCATAAAAATAGCAAAGCCAACTAAGCTGGTAAAAGCACATATGAGGACCTGAGGACAATTCTCCCAAGGTCTAAAGGCAGGAGAGCCCCTTCCACATGGATCTTATTGCAGAAGTGGGGGCTCCCTGCCACAATGAGCTGTGCCTTGGGAAGCTGCCCATACAGCTGTAAATCCTGCTCTGAAAACTGCTGAGCAAAACTGAGCTGTCCTCAGGGTCTGCTGCTGCTCCCTCACCTTCTGCTGTCCTGCCCAGCCCAGGGGACTCTGTTCAGCACAGAACACCAGAGGAGATGCAGCATTCCCACCTGGACATGAAGGAAGAGATGTTATTACAATTATAATCTGGAATTGGGCTGCCAGATACTTCGGTCCACACAGCTGAGCTTCCAAAGGCTGGGTGGTTTGGACTGTGTCCTTTTATGCCTCAGGATGTAAAAAGGAGCTGTATTTACATTTCTAGTGTCTGATGAGGTGAGGAAGAATTCAGGCTCGGGAATGATGGGGAAGAGATGGAATGGCAACAAGGTGTTTCACAATTCCAAAATGTGAACGATGTGGGTGAAGCAGTATGAGCTGATCATGAGTTTTAACTGGGGTTCACCGTGGTGTTTGGACACTTTTTGTTTGGATACTGCCCTGCTTGTGGGGTTCATGGCGTTTTCAGGGTATTTGAGGCTCATAAGGACCTGATATTAGTCTATTTTTAAAATGCCTTGAAGAAAACAAAGAGCAGTGGAATCACCCGTCGTGAGGGGGATTACAGAAGAAAAAAAGTGAAAAGCATACTTTTCAAATGTATATGACTTATTAATCTACTTTCTCCGAATTTTCCACAAGAAATTAAATCCTGCTTTACTTAAATACTTTGGGATTTTTTCCCAGTGGCCATTTGTCTCAGAGTTTTCAGTTATGCAGATTAGACACTCGGGAGATGGAGAACATCTTCATTTCTCTTTTTGTTCTGAAACAGGAAATATTCTTTATGGCATCTGAGGGAACCTCCAAAGTATGAGAGAGACTTTAGATTATAATTTCTCTCTTAAAGAAAAGCTATTCTTTTGTATAAATGGAAAAAAAAGAAAACAAAACAACAAAACATTTGAAGAGTGTTCAATCAAAATGAACTAAGCCTTGAGTGTTGTTGTGAGAATAGAAATTTCTTCTGCCAGAAATCTTTCCTACAGGTAATGCTGTCTTTAAGCATCTTTTTTCAAACGTAACACAAAGTAAAGGGTAAAGTTTCTACTTGTAGCATAATTAGCAAATCTTGGAAGAAGAAATGAAATAAAATATTTTACAAATGTTTTTGCAGGGTAGGAAATGGAAAGGATGAAATAATTCTGGTTGTAAAAAAACCCAGCCCAGTCATAATTGTACAATAAAGAAACATTGCCATGTACCTGCCCCTATAAGAGCAACGTGCTGTGGTTGGTCAGACCCAGGCACAATAAATAACAAAATGTACCAAGTGTCCAAGCAGATTTGTGCCTGCAATAACTGTGGTTAAGCTGGAACACAGCTCTGTCCTGCAAAGCCTACAGCTTTAGGTTGTTTTCTCAGCCCATTCCTAACTGAGGTTCTTGAATGTCACTGGACATTTTATAAGTTTCTTGGATGCAAACGTGCTGACTTTTTTCTTCCGTGGGAAAGCTCTTTTTCTCTGCAGATTTCAGATCTTTGTGTGTGTGTTTCAAGGACAAAATGCATTCCTTTGCCTGTCTCCTGATATGGGAGATGTGGTTTGCTTTCCTTTCAACCTATGATATAAAGAATTGCTCTCTCTCTGACTTTGTAAACATTTTTGGGCATCCTAGCAGTTTGGGTACTGAGCATTGAGACAAGAAGATGTTAGCTCTGTACCTGGGCAGAAATAGCGCAAATCCTTCTGAACAATGGAATCATTTTAATAAATAATATCACCCTTCTTATATTGGAGACAAGGAGTCTTGATTCACCATTGCTGGGACTCCAATGGCAACACTTCATTTTACACTGTGACCACACACTATGTTTGTTCTTGCTAATTAAACAGCATTACTAAAACGTGTATGGCAAATACAATAATCTGCCTGTTCTTTCCTGAAATGGTTGTTCTGTGTACCATGGGATTTTAAATTTTAAAAAAATCCAGTCTAGTTGTGTTTGGCCACATGCAGCTGCATTAGATGAAAAAAGACCAAATAATGATTGATTAGCACTTATATTTCCAAAGTTTTTATGATCTTCCATTTCCCTGCCCCCATGCTACTGAGTTTGAATTGCTTCCCTACAAGCCTGTGCATAGCAAAGTACAACCAAATATTTTCAGAATACATCTCACCCTCAGGATCCACACTTGATTTTGATATAAAATGTTATTAACTTTAGCTCCCAGTACAAAAGGTCTTGATCAATAATTGTTTCTACCTGTCTGTCTTATTTCTCTGTACCTTCCAGGACACTTTTGGACTGCTGCCAATACATTTTGGTTTGTAAGCACATAACAGTGTATCATACACCTCAGATCTATGTGGGTTTATCTTATCTTTTTATTAGGTAGAAGATGGGGGTTTTTTTATCTACATAGATTAGATTAGTTCAAGGTCACCCTGAGAAAAGGAAGAGAAGAGAA
>VWZP01002803.1:524585-646056 GCA_013396995.1 Dicaeum eximium
AGAGGAGAGGAGAGGAGAGGAGAGGAGAGGAGAAGAGAAGAGAAGAGAAGAGAGGATAAAGCAAGGGAAAAATAACAAGGGTAATGCAAGCTGTTAGGAAATGGAACCCATATATTCTAGTGTAAGTCATCCTATATCCCATCTGGCCATCTCTTCAAATCATTCTTACTGATTTTTCAAGTTTAGGAACACAAGAAACAAAACCATACAACCTTAGAGGGAATTCTGAGAACACCTGCCCATCCTCTGTCTCTTGACAATGCTCCAAAGACACACTGGCACCATTTGACCATAATGTTGAAAAGATCAGCTAGTACAGCCAGATAATCCTAAATATCTGGTTAAATTAATTAAATAAGTATTTAATTTAATACCTGGTTCAGTGTTTCATTCCTGAAGAAGCAAAATCACTGCAGGTTATTTTCTTTATTCTCTCTCTTGACCACAGTGGAAATATCTTCATGTGTGAAAACAACACCGAGCCACAGAAACAGATAGTTTCTGATTTTGTAAGGTAGTACACAAGTCTACCAAGATAACTAAAGAGGGGGTGGAAATTCACTTATTCTGTCAATAATTCAGTCCCCAAAGATGGTAAAATCAGCAGAAAATAAGCAGTCTGGCATATTCAGCAGCTCCATATCTCACCCATTCATTCAACTCAAAAATAAAACTTTCTTGTGCGTTCTTTACTTGTTAAAAATACTGAACTTGAGAAATTTTCACCACCTGTGGTGATACCGCCAGGTGACAACTCACCCCAGGGTGCATATTTACCAAGAGCTGTGATAGAAAAACATAACTTCCTGCAGCACTATTGTGAATATATTTTAAAACAACTCTCCTTTGGTAGTGGAGAAAGGGCTGTGAGAGAACCTCCACAGGTAAAGAAAGCAGGAGCTTCTCTGCCACCTGCACAACTTGGAACTTTCACCTAGAAAGGACTGGGCTGGAAGTCCATAACAGAAAAAAATCACACACAACAGATCAAACATTTTTTAACTCATAGAATCTATTTCCTGGTTCGGGGTACTTTTGCCATAGCTACATTTGAGCTAATTTCTGGGCGAATTACATTTGCCTGGTGATCTGCATTTGGAACATTAGCAAATCGTTAAAGATCCTTTGGGGTAAAATGAAAGTCAAAGGGGTTTTTGAATGTCTGGAAAGCAGTATGGAAAAAGGGGAAGTGGTACAGAAGAAAGAGCATTGTGCCTGGAGGTAGCAGGGGAGGTAACTCTTCTCCTCTCCATCCTGTTCATAAGGGAATTCTCTCCCTCTCAGTGCTCTTTCTCCTCATTTAACATCCGAGGCAACTTTCTGAGACAAAACAGTACAGGAGTCTTTGAACTCCTCATTGTTGAGAGTCAGTCTCTGACTCACCAGAAAGGGCAAAGAGCTTCCTTATAAAAACGCTGCCACCAAGGCACAAATATCATCAGTGGCTAATTGGGTGGGAGGGGTGGAGGGAGCAGAAACCCTGCAATTGGATCAGACCAGGTCTGCTCAGAGGGATGGAACCCACCTCTGCAGCCAGAGCCATTCACAGCCTCAGGGAATTCTCAACCTGTAACCTCCAACTCAAGCTTCAATGGATTTAACCGGAGCACAGCCCTGAACAGTCATCAGGCACTGACACGTTTTTACAACCATATGTATTCAAGACCCTTATGCTTGACACATTATATTTAAAAGAAGTTCTGGAAAGTGCGTGATTTCTATTAGATTTTCCCTTCCCATGATCTACATTGTTTCACAAGATCTGCGCTAAAGATGGAATTTTGGAGGCAGAGCGAGTGGGAGGCTGTGAATAGTTTATTAAAAAAAAAAAAAAAAGTTAATTAGAACTGAAATTATTCACCATTTTGAGTCAAGCTTGGCAAATAACTTGGGGTGATTAATAAAAAAAAGAAAGTGAGACATAGGTGACCATTCACAAACTTGCAAATCAGAGATCTCTGAGTCCCTGCCTTGTCTCAGGGACTGTGACATTTATCTCACATTTATCTCACACAGGGACATGTGGGTTCAAGAGTTCCTTCTGCTTGCTGCAGAGCAGGATTTGGGGAATGCAGCCTCCCATTTCCAGGTGAGTGCTGACATCATCAGCAACAAAGATTCATATTGCTTATGAAAAGAAAGAAACAATGGGTGATATTTTGAAATATTTAGCTAGCTGGTCTGAAACAAAGCAAAGATTCCTTGTTTGTTTGTTTGTTTCTTCTTTTCAAGTGGAACAAAATTCACTTCCTTCTCTCCCTTAAATTGACCATCCTTTCCAGGGTGTCTCCTAATTCCAACAAATTGACTTCTCTTTGTGGTCTTAGGGGGAATTCATCTCACCTAACTTCAGAACCCTGTAACAGACAAAATATCTTTGAATTTAGGCCTCCTGAAATCACTTATTCATCTAAGCTTTTCTGTGTATCTACTGTCCATAAAGAGGAGTCCCATGCAGGAGGTTTGATTTCCCCAGCAGACCATGAGGGGTGATGAACATTTCCGTGTCAGTTTTCTGTATTTGGTGATGTGAATCCCATCCTTGATGCAGCCCTTTTCCCTCACCTAAGACTGGCATTAAAAGCAAGCAAAAACCCCCTTCATAATCCTGTATCTTTGCTCTGATACCAAGATCAGTTTAGAAAACAGAAAAATTGCTAACCAGTTATTCTAGCTGTCCTTTTCATTCCATAAATGCAAATTAAAAACACTTATCTGCCGTGTGAAGACTCGGCACGTTTAAATAACTATTATCCTTTAAATATATTCCAGTGATGTAGGAATCATTATTCTAACAGATAGAATAGGCATTAAATCCACAGGGGAGTCATTATAAGATGGCTATTTCTCTCTGTTTGACCGAAGCAGCAGTTGTAATGTATTTATTCAGGATTTAGCAAATGGAATTCAATTAGAACTGAAATGGTGTTAAATTGAGTAATTCCTATTGTATTCATCTGACAGCAGGAGTGGCATGACCTGGAAAGTGAAAAGGAGCAACATTCAGCCAGGATCTCTGCAGGCTGGAGCACTTGTTGACAGAATGTCACTGAACAGGGATCTGTCCTGCTTAACTTCTTAATCACCTGCTTAACACCTGTAATAAAAAATAAGCACCAACAAATATCTATGGACATTATGTGATAAAGTCCCACCTCAATAGAAATAATCTCATTTATTCGTAGTGGCTGAAACAGAGCTTAATATTCATTGTATTACAGTGGTGTTTGAATCAAGTGTTCTGGTGTAATTCAATTTTAGGCAATGAGAAATAATTCAGTATTATACAGTATCTTGTTTCTCTGGAAGAGTTTTTATTTAGGGGCAATGTGATTTTAAGGTATGCAGCAAAATATTGTCTTTTTTTTTAACATGATATGAGGGCAGAAATATTTTACGCATTATTTAAAGTGTGCATCTGCACATATAAAGTGTAGAAATCTACAAGGACACGTGGGATGAGTATGGATGAAGAAGGTCAAATGCAGAATATTCTGTAAATAAAGAGATTGTGGTGGGGCACTAGTCAATGTAATAAATCAAGGCAGGGATGTGCCCTCCCTATTTTTGTAAAACCTCTTTGACAGGAGCAGATGGGGCTGGGGTGGTGTTTCCTGGGATTATCCATGGGGAATGCAGCCTGATGCCGTGGAGCACCAGGAGCTGCTGCTCATCAGTAAAGGTGCATCCGCTGCTGCATTTGCTGGGCTGTCCCTCATGCTGATCATCTCTCACTCACACACAAAAACCAGGCTGGGGGTGACATCTGGCACATGCTGAACGCAGAGGAAAACAGAATAAAATTGCATGAGAACAGCCTAGTAAATTCAAGAGCCTTGTTAAGGAAATTGCCTTGCTAACAACACACTCAGATACTTCAGCCACTGCCTCAGATCTTCCACAGTCAGACATTAAAACATGGATCAGGGTAAAGGACTTTGCACAACGTGGATATAAATTTTTTTTTCAATAGTGGCAAGCAAAACCATCCTCTTGTTTCAGTCCTGAAACACAGAATCGGACCTCAGATGACGCAAAGGTTTCTATTTTATTTTTCTCTTATTTCTATGGTTTGGATCTTTCTAGCTCTAAGCACCTACATGACTTCACTCCCATTAATATTCCCACCCCTTGCCAAATCTCTAATTCAACAAAACACTAAAGCTCCTGCTTAAAACTGAGTGTGTGCTTTGCTGCTGGTGGCTGAAAGGGCCTGGGATGTGAGTTAGACTTAAAGGAAATAAAATGTCAGTGGAATCCTCACCCACACTCGCCGTGCTCCTGACGAAAGGGTTCTGCTGTAATTAGCATGCAAGGAACGGATTTTCACAGGAACAGAAGTTGCTCAATCAGGTCAATAGAATTCACAGTTGAATAAAGCTAGATTTTGTTTGTTCTTTTCAAAATGTAGATGTGATTGGTGATAATAAAAGGCATTTCTGAGAGCGTTTCGGCGAGCAGTTTATAGGGGACCAAATCCAAAGCTCCTATCGCAGAAAATGGGTCTGTTGTGTCTAATTTAATATATTTGCAATGACTCTGAACCAAAAATTGCTTCTGATGAGTACACACTAAATATCTATGATTAAATACAGAAGTGTATCATTAGGTATAGCATTTCTAAAAAGCATTTTACGACTTCAACCTCAATTCGCTGAAAATACATCCATGTGATTTTAATATATAAAGAATTATACTGTTTAGGAGGAAGAATTATGCCTTTAGCTGCTCTCTAAAATATTCAGATGTTCAGAAAAGGAGGCAAACATATGATAAAAATCCCACTGGACACCACAGTCCCCTTTGGAGCACTGGAAAGCAGATGGTGTCTTTAAAAAACATGACAAGATCGGTCTCACGAAAAAACAGATGCTATCCATTTTCCAGGAAAGATCACTGGCAACTAATAAGTTCACACAATAAACTTCTGCTGACTCAAGAAGCATATTAAAGAGTTAAGAATAAAGAAAATTATCTAGAATATTTCAAGGGAGAAATAACCTGAGGCTCTATAAAATTATCTTTTTCCCACAACAATTATCATCAGCACATCAATTCAGACCTATTTCCAAGATGAAAGGTGAAACTATAAAAGCCCAAGGAGGTGCAAACATCACCTAGAAATTTAGGAAAAGAAAACAATACTGTCCTAAAGTCCTTAAATTAAAGACAAATCTGGAAGTATAGAAGATGAAAAATGGCAATGCATTAAGTGATGCAAATTTGGATATATAAATAGTTTTAATTACTTTTAAGTCCATAAGTTTAGGAGCACAGAGCAGTTGCCAGGAAAGCTTCTGGCCCCTGTGGGTGGCAATGACTCCTGATTAAGAAACATTTACTTGTTTGTAAAAAGTTGTCCAGGACTCCACATGGAAAGAACAGAACTGATATTCTATTCTATTCTATTCTATTCTATTCTATTCTATTCTATTCTATTCTATTCTATTCTATTCTATTCTATTCTATTCTATTCTATTCTATTCTTTTCTATTCATTGATTTAAGTTTACATTCCTTGTTTCCCCCAATATATACGAAAAAATTAAACCACAACTTTTTTTTTTTTTTTTTTTTAGGAATATATCAATCTGTGTGAACTTCACTAAAGCAGGAAAAAGCTTACAAAATCAAATTCTATGATTAGATGTTAAAAAGGGAGAGTAAATGATGAGAGACTATATAATGTAAGTTTTAAGACATTTCTACATTTCTTTTTATACATTCAGAAGGAGAGAAACCATGAGTGTGAAAGTCATCTCACCCCAGCAGGAGTGGATTTTCATTTGTTGTTTCCAAATGCAGCCCTGGGTCATTGGCCACTTGTGTTATTGCAGGGGATGAATATTCCTGAAAAAAAGCGAGATATGGACACAACACAGAAAATCCCCTGAGCACAAATCTCCACTCACACAGAGCAGTGCAGTTCCATTAATTCCGACAGAGTAATTACAATATATAATTTAAAAAGCATCCAAAAATTTACCTACAAACGCCTAAACATTCTGATCTGTCACTGAGATTCATCCAGCTTCTGAAAACAATGTTCCAGGTGGGAAAATGGGATGCAACACCTCTGGGAAGCGTTTAGGGCTGGCACATAGGGAGCACAGGGCCCTGCTGGGTGGTGCTGCTGTCCATGGGATGCTCCCCAACCTGGGCACCCTTTTATGGCTCATCTGTGGGCAGGTTTCTACAAATGGATCTTGAGCCTAAGGACACAGGAAAAAGAAAGTTCTGTGACAAAAATGCAGTTCCCATTCCTTTGAATGTGTCCTCAAGGAATTTATAACTGTTATAGGATGATAATGGTAACAACAAGGGAATGTTTAGAGAGGATTTATAAATGAAAAACTCCTAATGTGTGTGAAGTGCTCAGATATTCCAGGAGCATAGGGATGAACATTTAAAACAGGTATTTTTCAAGGCCACAGGCAGTTCATACAAACACAAACTAATAAAAGGAAAGAAAAATATAGAAGAAAAAAGAATGGACTTTTCACAGAAGCTTCCTGACTGCCACATTACAGTCCTGCAAAAGTAATTTAAACTGAAAATCATTTCCATTGTGAACCTTTCACAGGCCTTTCACAGGGCTCAGTTTTGCTTCTTTCATAACAATTCTGCATTTGGCTCATCTTCCCCTCCCTTCTTTCTTTTAGATCACAGTCAAACTTAGATAATGTAAGTTGAAAATAGAGAGATAAAGACTTTCTGCTACATTTTTCTTATTCAGGTTAGAGGATAATTCTGTTTACTTGGTTCAGGTAATATTCCAGTTGTATTGCAAGCTGCCGCTGACGAATGAAAAATTGATTTTTCTTCTTCTAAAGTATAGCCTACACGAGCACCTATAATCTTTATGCATTTACAGTGATTTTAAAAAGAGCCAAATAGTACATAAGCGTGTTAAAATCATGAAATGTTCTCCAGGCAGTGCTGTCTCTGGGCTCCTTCAGTGGGCAATGTCTGCAGAGGCAGAACCCAAGTGCAGGCTCACACATGGGGTGGGTGTGCCCTGCTGGAGTTCCTGACAGGGCTGGGGGGGTTGCAAACTGCCCAGTTGTGCCCTTGGACATTTGCTGCCAGCTGCAGCAGGAGGCTCAAACCTCACAGAAGCACAGGACGTGCACCTGTGGGGTGTCACTGCTCCCATTTGTGGCCGTGGTTCCCATTTGTGTCCCTGTTGGAGCTTTTCTCAAAATCAGAGCACAGGGCAGGCACTGCTGCACGTTGAATCAGCTCAGATCCTGGGATAGGACATGAATTTTTCCTTGCTCGGAGAACAGTGGTTTTCAGATCTGTTAATTTAGGATTTTTCACCTGTTAGATCTGAATTCTCCTGTTTAAAGAGTTAGTCTGTGTTCACCAGAGTGAGGTTTCAGAGATTCAGAGCCAAGTGTGTGAGCTGCTGAGAAAGAAGTGCTAGATCTTTCCTTTTACCTCATTGCCTCCCAGTCAACTGAGTTTCAAATCCAGCTTATTAAAACTTGAGTCATGAAAATTACTGACTCTTTGCAAACACAAAGCTTTGAGTTAACTTTTTATTCACCTGTCACGAAGATACTATTTATCAACTTAATTAAGGTGTAGAGAACATCAGACTCCCATTTTTCTTCTTAGCAAGCAGGTTAAAGAATGTTAAAAATTATATTAACACAATTGGAAAATATGCCATAGTAGAATGGGGTTGTTTCGTGTGTGAGGAGCCTGAATGCATTTTAAAGATGTTTCCCACGTGGGGCTGTCACTTTGCTCCTCGGTGTGTCACAGCCTGAGCAACAACGAGGTTCTTCAGCTGGCTTTGCATCTTGTCATGGCACCAGCACCACTGCAGCTCTGCTGGGCAGGGAAAAATGCTCCAGTGCCTTGGTTTGGAAAGCCAGGTGTCAGCTGAGGAAGGCAGGAGCCTCCCTTGAAACACAAAATGCAAACCCCCGCTCTCCGAATTATTGTAATTTTGAAATTAAGGGGCTCCGAGGCAAAGATATGGGAGTAGGGATAACAGTTCTTTATTCGGAAAAGAAAATTAAAAATTAAAAGGAAATATAAAAATAAAAACACAGTAATACAAAACAACACTGACAGAGTCAGAATACTGACAGCCTGTGGCTCAGGGTGTTGGTGGCAGTGCCATTCCGTGGTGTCACTCCTCCTGCAGTGACAGACGTGGCTCTGCTGCAGCTCTGATCCTGTACAAGGGGGGAGTTTCCCTCTGGAGCTCCAGGGCTGGTGGAGCTGGGGCTGCTCTTCCTCTGGGAATGCAGAGGAGAAGAAAGCTGCTCCTCTGGGAATGCCGTGGGAAAAGGCTGCCTGTGCTGCTCCAAGCCTCAGATTCTATCCAGGCAGGAATGCTTGGCTCCTCCCCTGGGCGGGGCATCTCCCAATGGGTTGATGGAATTTTATCAGCCATGCAGGGACACTCAGTGGCCCATGAAGAGGAGATAATTAATAATTAATAGCCCATTAACAGAAGATATTTCCCAGAGGGAGGATTGGTTGTGGAAGAGATAAAGAAATCTGCCCAATGGACAGCAGATAACTGCCCCAGCTCTGAGAGATGGGAATAGAACACACACCCCCAGCCACATCCTGCATTTCCAAACCCAGCCTGGGCCAGGGGGAAGGGGGCAGGCACTGGGATCACTCATCAAACGTTCCAGGGTTTGTCCCCACAGGCAAGCTGAGACTGGAACCACCCTGGCAGAGTTGGAGTTCGGGCTCTACAACTCCTCACGTGGAGAATCTCATTCTGCACTCCAGGTGCCTTTCCTTTGTGAGGCTTTGAAAGGGACAATTATCCCCCTAAAGCTGCACTGGTGGATTTCCCCATGTACACAAGTCCTTACATGATCCCAGGCTTGTTTGCTTCCCAACCAAATGTTCCAGCTTTAAAACTATCATTGTTTCATTTACTTGTTTGGCATTTACCTTCCTTTTGATGCTGATATTGCCTGACATACTCAGCCAGTTGTTAGATAGCACAATTATTCCTCCTAACTGCTATTAGAAATGCCATCTATTTCCTTTTGTTAATTCCTCTGCATCAAAGTTATTAACTATCCAATCAAATGATGTTGTAACTACTGCACATTTCACTGCTGAATGATCTGTATTTGCACCAAACATAAAAGGCAAACTCTCACTCTCTTTCCAGAGGCCAATCCTCTCCCCACAGGTCAGGATTCTTTACATCTTTTTCTTATTCCATTCCCACAGCTAAACAAATTTAAATAATTTTGTATTACATTATATTATCAGACAGCCTGTTTTGTCCTTTTGTTTCGTTTTTTGTTTGTTTTTTTTTTCTTTTCTTATACTATCAAGCACAGATCCAAATGTAGAGCAAAAAACCTTCAAACTATTTATAAAAAATTTTAAAGAATTTTCTTATAAACTCCTGAGAAGATGCACACTGCAGCTGGTGACACAGATTGCCTGTGGCACTGGCTTCCTTTACCACCCACTTATTTCAGCAAATAAATATGGTAATATAAAATCAGGGCTTGAATGTGTAATCTCTGGACTTTGTAAGCCAGTTTTTGTTTGTCTCACTGCAGTATTTTGAATATTGTCAAAGGTGGATCCTTGCAAAAGGTGTAAGATGGCTGAGCAATGCACAGATTTTAACCACAGAGTGAATACCAGGAAAAGTAAAGCAAAAATGAAAGAAAAAAAATTCCAAGTTCTTGAAATAATTCAGAAGTTACTGCTCAATCTCAGCTTTAGAGCAAGCTTTAAAACACTTCCCCAATTTAGAGAAAGTGTCCATCTGCATCAGTTGATTTGACTAATCTGAAATATTGTTATCAAACCCACAAAACCATCTTAATCTAACATTAAACGTCTGCTGCCCCAAAAGGCAAATTCCTTGCTGAGCTCCCAGAGCAGTTCCATTTGGGAGCCCAGGCTGGCCCAGGCTGCTCTGGCCATGGCTGGGGCTGAACAGCCTCACCTGCCCAAAGCTCCCTTCACTGCACTGAGATGTGCTGGGCAGCTCCCACGAGGAGCTGCTGCCTCAGCTTTGCCTGTCAGATCTTACAGCAGCATGAGGTAATGGAGTGGAGCACAGGAAAGGGAAAAAAAATCCTCCTGCAAACCCTGAGGTGTTCCCCAAACAGAATTTGATGGGGTTTCCCTGGGAGTGCCTCACCAGTTCTGCACTCTGCGCTGATCCATGGTGAGAGCAGCACAAACCCTGCATTAACAGAAGTGACAATTCAATCTCTTTTTAAATCAGATGTCAAGAAGAAGCTTCATCATGACAATGCAAAGAGACAGTGATGGACAGCCAGGTATTTATTAGGTTTTGCTACCAAAATGTTTTATTCTGTGTCTCAAAAGGTGTCTCAGTTACTCTGGGAAGGTAACTCTACTTTTTGGGGAGCCCAGCTCTGTATGACCTGACCTTCCCTGTCCCTAACTGGATCATTCAATATAAAGAAATGCTATATTCACTTTACAACTTCAGCAAGGTGAGAAGTAACATCTTATGATTTACTGTCTTCCTTAGCAGTGAGGCATAGCACAAGTGCCATCCATCTCTGGCACAGACACTGTAAGATTTGCCCCAGCACAGACATAAATTCATGACCTTCTCTATACATTAAATATCAGGAGTTCTTCAGTGTTGCTGCTCTTTGTCAAAATAAAATCATCTCCCCATAGAAAAGGGACATCGTAAATTAATATGAAAACAAAATTGCTCAGCAGCTTTGCCAAAGTGGGAAATGGCGACCAAAAACCTGTTTCTTCTGAAGAACAGAAAGACAAAATAACAGCCCTGTTGCCTTCAAAGTACTAATGTAATCAAACAATAACTGCTGCTATTAATGTGAGAACACCTTGTCAGGTGTTCTTCCAAAGCCTGTCAGAAAACCTGTGACAGGTTTTGTTGTGACTTTATTTAACACCCTAGTCACTCACTCTGTCATGATTTGCTTCTTACTTGTTACTGTAGGTGTTCCAACCTCCTGCACTTTGATGTTTCACAAACTTTGCCAGCAATATATTGGATTTGTCAACCAATTCTAAACTTGTCAAGTTTCTGACCACAACTTAAACCTACTTTTCCTCCCTCAATAGCCAAACCCAAGGAAACAGAAAAAAAAAACCAAAAACAAAACAACAAGCTCAAACTCAAAGCCATCCCCATAATGTTTACCCAGTGGATTCTGGGCAGCCTGGGATGAAGTCAGTTCCCTCTCAGCACTCCCTGCCAGCTCTGCCTTTGGGCATCCTTGGGCATGGGCTGGTTGCCCCTAGCCTGCAGCAGCACAGGTTCATCCCCAGTCTGAGGGGTGTGGACAGGGCTGGTTCGTGCCAACAAAGCAGAGAGAGGGTTTAGTCTTCCACAGGCACTGATCCCTTCCTCTCATTTGAATGAGAGATCAAATCAGGGATCATTTGAAAGGCAAAAATGTCCCAGAATGCACTAAAATCACGTTAGACTTGGCACCTTCTGAGTGCCATGAACATGTTTTGGATATCTTGGGGGGAAATGAGGTGATCTGAAAATAATCCACAGACCACATCCTGCATTTCAGATGAAATGAAGAAAGAGCAAAGTAGAAAAGTAATTTGTCATTTATCCTCAGGTGCAGGGCACAGGACTCAGTAGGAATCCCAGGGCATACAGATAACATGGCTTTTCTATCAGAACACCATTTCACCACTGTCTTTGTGTTAAACAGAGTAATTAGTGCATTGGGAGCCCCAGCTCAGAGGCATTGCCTGTTCTGGGGGATGAGTGCCTCTATTAGTGTATCATATCTATAAAATCATCATATCTATAAAATCCAATCGCATCCAGGGCTGATGCCAACAGCTCTAGTCAGAGACCTTTCTCCTGAGGACCCTGCTCCACTCCTTCCTTCTTGTCCAATGAAGATATTACTCCTTGGGTACTAATTATACAGCAGTGAGGTCTAAATTATCTTCTTTTTTCTGCAAATGACAGAGAAAAATGGGCTCTGTACCCCACAATCCTGAGGGCTAGTTTCCAGACGTTATTGCCCATTTTCTATGCAGCTCTTTTGTTTTCCAGGTGCTTCAATACTGAAGTGTTGCAGCACTGTGTAAATTATAGTTTGCAAATGAGCAATGGGGACTTGCACAGCGATTTAGAAAACAAAGAGTGTCTTTTATCCTGTGGAGAAAATAAAGATGGAACAGGCTGAAGGCCATGTGGTAACTGGAGAGGCTAAATTGTATGCTGAAGGTATCAATTTTGTGTTCTAAGTCACAAACAGGTTAAATATCACTGAAGTAAGATGGTGTAAAAACCTGCCCAATAAATGGAGTTCAAAGCAAAATATATCTTTTCTTTTGTTTATGTTCTTCATATATATTTTATGAACAAAAGCAACTTTGTCAACAATTTATGTTCCTGTGTGGAGCCAAAACTCAAAACAAACCCAGGACCCTGACTTGTACCTTTACTATAAAAGACACATGGAAGCAAAGGCAATGGCTCCTGCTTATGAAGATTTATGTGACAAGAGAACCAAAGAGAGGAGGCTGAAGGAAGCACCACATACAGCTTAGGAGAACTGGCAGGCTCAGAAAAACTTAATGAGCAATTTGGGGCCAATTAATGACTGGAAACAGCCAGGAGTGATAAGCAAAAGAACTTTCCAGTGGGGATCACAAGCGCTGCATGTTCTTTGTGGGGTTAAAAAAAAGAAAAAAGACTGCATCAAGATGATCTGCATTCATCTTTCTCTGGCTAAATGAAATAATCTGCAGCATCTGAAACTAGATTAATACTTTAGGTACAGTGCTTTAACACACCTCCACTCTTATATGACCTCCGTGCCAGACCAAAATAGATATTTATGGCATGAATTATGTATAAATATATACACATACATATGCATACATACATGTATACAGGAGCATGATTTATTCATTATTCTTAGGCATTCTGGATAAAACAAGTGGAAACCAGTAGTGGAGGAGATGCATTTACACTGACAGAGTAAAAACTGATGCACATTATTTATGAAGCCCGTTCTGTCAAAGTGTGTTGGTTTTGATGATCCTGCTTGAGTCAATGCCACCCTTATCTGTCAAATGAGACACACACCAATCTCCTGCTTCTCTGAGGGAGAAAAAAGGGCTCCCAGGAATGCACACCTTATTATAAATAAACATCAAGGCACGGTCAGATGAAAACACAAGCCATGGTATATGTGTGTTTTAATTGGCAGCAGACAAAAAAAAATGTACCCAGCATGTGTGTGCACAGTCCCACAACCACAGAGTAGGATTTGCAGCTTGGAAATCGAGGTTTATATTCTCATTTCTGTTGGCACCGAAGAAGGCAGAGAAATATCTGTCAGAAAACTGGAAAGCAGCAAAAAGAAATGTAAAGATATTCCTCTTATTTGTCAGAAAATAAGAAGCTCAGATGCATCTTGTCATTGAAACAGTTTTGTTCCTAATGCTTCATTTTTCCTCCTTGTAGTTGAAGACTATTATAGAAACTAATAGAGGTGGGCAGCAATCTGATTTTCTGTTGTATGTGTCATTCTGAGATTTTGACAGGCTTTAGGTTTTTTATAATTAAACAAAACAAAACCAGCAAAGAAGTTTATTGGGAATGAAAATCTGATTTGTGGGTAGTTGAAATGTGTCATTCAGGTTCCAGAGACTTACATTTTCTAACAAGATAATCCACTTTTAGTTTTTCACAAAGAGAGCGATCAGGGCTTGTTTTTCTGTGAAACATGTTATTTTGATTAATGAGAAAAAATGGGAAAACATTTCACTGAAATATTTTTGTTGGGTAGAATTTAAATTTTATGTTATGCAGGGACTCTGGCTCAGAGCACTGATATATAGCACTACAAAAATGAAGGAAGCTCCATGACAGCATTAAGTTAATTCTGGATTTACTCCAAAACCCCTAAGAGCAATATTTACTTCTACATTTTTAATAAGAAAAAATGTGCACAAGGTACAAAATATCCTCAGAATCACTAATAAGAAGGAAGAACAAACAGAAAAGAGGACTGAAAAATATTGCAGAAAGGAAAGGACCCACTCATGAACCAACATTTTGCATGGAGTTTAATGAAGCAAACATTGGAAGTTTGAAGATATGACAGCAAACATCCATTTCCTGTATTTGTACAAATACAGTTTCTAAAGAATCTAACTGGAGATTTTCTCTTGACTGAGAAAAATCTACAGCAGGAGAGGTAATTATTTCTGCCCTTCAAATTTGCACGTATTCTTAAAAAAAAATTAAATCGTCCAATGCTATTATTTTTTTTATCACTGACCATCTTTCCCATAACCTCCCAGAGAAAGCATCCTCGAAGAGGGGCTTGTGTGTGAAAATCCAAATATTGTTTTCAGTCAAAGTAACCAATTCTTGGGTGAAACTTTGCCTCCAAATTGCACTGGCTCAGCTCAGAGCAATGCCACCAACCCAGGAAAGCTCCAAAACTCTTCTCCCTCTCCAATTGTAACAGTTGTTGAAATCAAATGCCGCGCTTGACTTTTTGGCTGAGTTAATCTTGAATCTCCATCAACTTAAAACTATTTTGCATCAACTTGTGCCATGTCAGAATGTGGCTTTCTAAGCAGGAGTCCAGAAGAAAACGTTCCCTGAGCCATCAGCTCAGATCTGCCTCCCTGGGCTGGGGTGGCACAATCCCAGCGGCTGCAGGGATCCGCGATGGAAACGCCAGCGTGGGGCAGGAACACGGAGTCTGAAGGGACTGAAGGAGCCCAGCTCTGTCCTGTGCTATCCCCACCAGCCAAAGATGGAGAACAATTGGGAGGACACCCAAACTCCTCAGGGCTCTGCAGCGCTCAGGGCACAGGAGGTCACTGAGGGTGAGGTGACATTTTGGAGCTTTTTGAAAAGAAGGGTTGGGAATACACGCAATGCCCTTAATTCCTCATTGTATCAAAGCCTTTTGTGAACAATCACACATGCAAAAATTCTTTCTCTTTGGTTGGCAATGTCCTGTTTTCACTCCCCTCAGTCATAGAAACAAGGTTTTTTTTCTAGTGATTCATGTTGCAGAAGTGTTGCAAGTGAAGCCAGATCTTATTAGCACAACTGGTTTCCTTTTCTTCTTGCAGACTTTGAGCTCAGTAAGTCATTTTGTGCTACAGCTAATATTTGTTCTGCATAAATTGTATTCAATTTAATAAATACAATTCCACATATATATAAATATATATATATTGAAATATAAAGAAAATGAAGATTAATTTTTAAATAAACTGAAAGTGAAGATTAATGAGTGTGGAGGCATGCAGGATTGCTTTATGTTTTAAATCTAGCATTGTCCAGAAATTTTAAAATTAGAAGTGTAAGGATCTCATCTAATTTTGCAGTCACAGATGTGCTCTCACCTCGTGGCACACAGTTCCTGCAGTGAAGAGCTTCAGTGACTGGCAGGTCACATCATTTTTCCCTTCCCTTAAAATGCCTTTTCTCATCAAAAGAAAATTTTATTAATGGGATTCAAATTTTAAAAAACCCCAACAAACTTAATATGCTTATTGGGACCAAATGTGGCCTTCATTTTAAAGAGACTAAAATCAGCTGAGATTTTATCTGATGAAAATGGAGAAGCTGAGCAAGTCTGTCTGTGGTTTACATGTCTAATGAGAAGAAAACTTATCTAGTGCCAGCTGTGAACAAAACCAAGCAATTATCACCTCTGTATTTAATAAAGAGAGAAAAAAAGCAAAATAATAACTGTGGATTTGTTCTTCCTGTCATGTCAACAACAACAACAACCTCCTGAAGTAGTTACCACATATTCAGGAGACACTTTCGACCCTCACTGTAGAACTTGTAATAGTATTTTTAAATTTAAGCATAAGCATAATGTTGAATTTTAGAGATAGCAAATAGTACTTTCCAATGGAACCCTCTCTATTTATAGTGTTTTCTAGAGAGTGTGCAGACTCAGAGAGGAAGGCAGCAATATTTACAAAAAATTCACCATGTGAGAAAAAATGTTAAGGAACAAGTGTAAAACATGAAGAAGATGCATGTAAATGTCTTTATAAAATACACCAAAGCTGTTAATTTCCTTATGGCCAAAAGTACTTGCCGATGACTAGAGGGAAAAACTTCCTAAAAAATTAAGAGTTTGCTGGGAACAAGAGATTGATTTGTGTTTGCTAACTTGGACTAATGAAAGCAGCTGCCAATCATGCTTGTTAGGAGGAAATGTCTTGCAGCAGCTAAAATAGAGCTAGGAAGTTAAAAGGAATTCAGTGCTGGGTGCTGTAGATATGGAATGTACTGCATACAACAGTCACAGCTGATAAAATGTGCCTGGACTGCCCCAGCTGTTGTTAACAAAATGTCCCTGAGCTGCTCTGGAGTGTCACCCACACCATCAGCACAGCCAGGATCAGGGTCTGTCCTTCTGCTGATGCCTTAGGATTTCAGCTTTTATGTTTTCCGTATATTTGCAATCCTGCAGTTCTTTAGTGTATGACTCTGAACTCCACACAGCAGTGTGGGCTCCCTTCATCCTTGATAGCCATTGTTTAAACCCTGTATTCTCCAATCTTACACAGGGCTGCCTCTACCAGGAAACATTAATCTTGTTCCCAATCCCACTGGAATAAACAGAAGAAAAATCCCATCCAAAACCAGGTCCATGACAGACACCTTCGAGTGAGGGAAGCATCAGCTCAGAAAGGACTTGGTAGGAGGATGTGTGGAGAGAGGAAGAGAATTTGCTTATTTTTGGTTGAGTGTGATACAGAAAAAAGCACCAGGGGCTCCAACACGGCTTGGAAGAGTTGCTCCCCTTCCTGCAAGTGGAGGAGCTGATGGAGCAGGGAGATTCCTGATGGCCCAGAGCAGCCAGGGCTGGCTCCACACCCAGGGGTTGGGATGCACAATCCAGCTCATGGCAAATCCAGAGCAGGCTGCCACCAAATGCCATCCATTCCGTGGGTTTCTTTGGGAAATAAGTGAGGAGTAAGGATAAAACCCCTGCAAAACAGATTTCAAGCCACATGTAAGAAAAGCAAGTCCACAACAGCTGCCTCTACCTGTGCACTCCAGGTCAGCTGAGTTGGGGGCTGTTTGAGCAAAAACCACATGAAATAAGTTCATCTTTTCTAATGTGCTATTCTGGGGCCTGATACTCCTTCACTTCCTCCTGGTTTTCCAGGTAAGCAAAACTGTCAAGCTCTAGTCAGTGAAAACCTAGGCCCTGTGGCTTCCAAACACACACAGGATTGGCACAAGCTCCTCATCTAAGCCCCAAAATCGTCTCTAGCAGGTAATAAAGTCAGAAACAAGTGCAATGTAAGGCTGAATTTCATTCCATAGCAGAACATTTTCATTCTCCATCATCAGTTCTACTTTCTATTTCGCTACTGAAAGGAGTTTTCTCCCCATTCTTTCTTTCCTGATGCCAATGATAACTGAATTTGGCTTTTCTTTTTTTTATCCTAGCATGATAATTTTGCAGTAATCTTTTAGAAATCTCAGCATGTTCTCAGAAAGTAAATGATGGCATAATTTATCACTATTGAAAATGCATATTTTGCCATGACAGTATAATTAGACATTCTTTTCAGGAGACATGTTAAGTATATACCAACGTATTAAAGCTACTGTGCTGCAGATCCATTTAGTTGATTTATTCCTTGTCTCTGGCTTCCTTGCCTTATCATGATACCCACACAGTCGTGCATTCTCATTGCAAGAATAAAAAAAAAAAAAGGCTCAGGCAAGGAAGCAACACATTGTAAGAAAGAGTATCCATAGGTTAACTAATTCAAGGGGGAGCAGGATGCAATTTGGCTGCACTTGTACCAATTCAGAACGCATTAATTATGCAGCGATCAAAATAATTTCCCATGCATAATGCTGACCTCATTCACTAGAGGGCAACAAAACCCCAGCTTAAGAAGCCTCCACCTTCTACGTTCGATGACAGAGCACTTTTAATGAGATGTGGCGTGGATTTCATAACGAACACCTTATTAATTCTACATCAGCTCAGGGTTCCTCCCGAGCAGCCAGGCAGGCTGGGGACAGAGAGCATCAGGGCTGCCACCGGTGCCAGGAAGGAGCTGCAGGAGCCAGAGCCCACAGCAGATGGGTGGGTGTGCTCCTCTCTCTGAGCACTCCTGTCTGGCCCAGGTCACCCCGCTGAGCTCTGCTCCACAGCCCTCCCTGGACCTTGTAGTGCTTTTGTAGATCAAAGCCTGTGGGTTTATCCAGAGATCATAAAGATAGCGATGTTCAAGCCACTTAAACTGTGGCAGTGAAAACCTCTCATCCATCTGACTGGGCTTTGCTTTTGATCAGGGAGGTTTGGGGGCCCTTTGCTGCCTGGCTCTGCCCCTGAGCTGCTTCTTCTGCCGTCACCTTCTCGCTCTGACTAAAGAGAATGAATATTTTCATGCTCAACCAAACTGCAATAGAAACCCTTTGCTTGTAATTTTTGAGGATGTTTGTTAGGAAGTCTGAGAGAGTTGATACTATCTCTGCCAACAGTCTAACAACTAATTAGTTTACTATGGTCCACCACGTTAGCTCTGCTAATTTAATTTTGAAAAGTTCACTCTGCATAATAAAATCTGGTAGCTGGATCTTCTCCTCCAGTTGTAAATAAGAAATAGCTATTACTGTTATGGTCTGTTGAAAAAGGGCTTCATACACTGTGAAAAAATGATTACACAGACACAGACCCAACCAATTGAAAAATAATTATGTGAATTTGTCTTTTGTCCTCAGATGCAAGTAATGGCTAATGCAAATAAACTGCCAGAGAAGTACTTTATGTGCCTTTTATAGCATGAATAGGAATACATTTAACCCATTTTTGATGAATAGCTGATTCTTTTTTTCTTTCCCCACTGGTTTTGTTAGGGAAGACAATTATTATGACCAGGTGCAAATATCCATTTCTTAAAGCACTTGCTCCCAGAAACACATCCTTGGCCTCTCCTTTGAAAGGGTCCATCCCAAGAGGTGACCAGATATAAACAGATGCATTCCTGCCTTTCAGAGGCAGTGCAAAGATGAGGAAGGGATGGGGAGGTGCTCAGGAGGGAAGAGATGTACAAATACATTTTTCTATTACACAGCTGACAGCCCCTTGGGCAAACAAGTCTAAGGAATGTGCAACCTTGAAATGTGTGCACGCTGCAAGGGATATTTTCAATGTGAACCCTGTGTTGGGCTTTTCAAAGTCCTTAATCATTTGGCTCTGCTGGGGAAGGGGGATGTACTGAAGCTTCTAAACAAACAGAAGGTTTGGTTTTGATGCCTTCTCCTGCAGAAAGGCAGAGGGGGCTGTCCCTGCTGCAATATTCTCCTGCACACGGTGCAGCGTGACACATCCCCTTCCCACCAAAGTATTTAACAATTTCCTTTGAAAGGCAACTCATTAAACAAAAGCAGAACTAAATAAAAAATACTCCAGAGAGAGAACAGATTGCTAGATATAGATTAGATGTGCAGCCTAATCCTTCACAAGCATTAAATATTTAACATAATCACAGCTCAGGTGACAGGAAGATGTCTGCATTGTTTAATTAGACTTAATTAAACATAAGGAAAATCTAATACTAATTCAGGTCTAGCTTTTAAATTGATTACAAAACTCTCTTTTTAAAGTACTTTTGTACCCAGAAAAAATGTATTCTTTCATTCATTGGCTGGGGAATCCTCACCATGCAGAGCTCAAAGCCCATGAAGAGACGATCTGTTGTGCTCAAAAGCCCATGGGTGAGAGTAACTTTTCTGCACTGGGGTAAGGACAAAGGCAGAGGACTTGGCATTCCTGCAGGCTGTAATGCTGAGCTCTTTTGGCCATATTTTGTATAAGCCATTACACTCGGGACATCATTTTTTTCTATTACCTCTTTTATGGTCTTATTGTTTACAAGAAAATAGATAGAGCATTTAATTATGAGATGGACTTAATGTTCTATAACAACTCCTGTATGCAATACATTGCCTCTGGAGCTCTGCTCACAACTCACATTAATGCGACAAATGAAAAAAACCAAACTAAACAGTGTAACAGAGAAGATGTTTTGCAAGAGGAGGGTGATATCTAATGCTATGAATCATTCCCTGATAATATTCTCATGTCTCCCAGTTAAAGTTATGGTTCAGAACTGTGTTTAAGCACAGATGAATGCAACATGAGTTGTCAAAGAACCAGGAAAAATTTATGCCTTGCTGTTTTGTTTCCCAATCATCTTATTTAGTGGCATTAAGTGGGATAGCCTGATAAAGGCCCAACCTAAAAGGAATATCCTCATGGCTGGATTAAAAATTAAAGTATTATTTTCTCTTTACAAATTAAAAGTTAGAGAGGATTAAAGAAGTGAAGCCATAACAATCCTAGAAATGAATTAATCAATCCAGTGGGCCCCAGCTCTGCCAGGCAGCAGTGATCAAAGTCAGTTCCAGAGATTACCAAACTCAGGGCTGCCTGTTGTTGATGTATATATTCTATATATCATTGTGGTACCTTAGATCAAATAATTTATTGATGCAGTACTGAAACCAGAGTACTACAGCTCTATGCTTTTATTGATAGTTTCTTGGTTTACTGATGCTGTGGCTGCTTTCCTCCTCTGGTTTCTGGGTTACTACAACTGATTTTTGGGGGAGGAGGATACAGGCTGTGGCAATGGTCAGTGCAGAATTTTGGTTTCCAGATGTGTGTTCTCTGATCCTGAGAGCAGGAGCTCCTGTCATCAGCCTCCCTGTGCAGCTCTGTGCTCATCTCACAGAGGTGAAGGAGGGGTTTGTGCCATGCATATGCACAGGCAGGAGGTTCTGGGTCTGGATTTGTGGGACAGAAATTTAGGGCTCCTTTTTTCTTTAAAAAAATTAGATCCATATTTAATTGCTGCTATAAGTTTGGAACAAGATATAGCAAAAACCCTTAAAAGAGCTACAGCAATAAATACCCATAATGCAGGTAAGGGACACAAACTCCTGGTCACACACAGCAAAGGACTATTTTTTTTTTTTTTGCTCTTCTCTGGCAGAAAGAGGTTGAGGCTTTTTGCTTTTTGCTCAGCTAACTTTGGTCATGTGGGGGAGGTGAATCACACCCTGCTTACCTTTCTGAGGCCTCAGTACCTACACTGTGACATGTTCCTGTTTGCTGTGTTTGAAAACTCAGCTGATGAAAGCAATAACCACATTCATGGTGCAGTGCCTTAGTCACTACTGTCCCAGTCAAACTGGGGTTTATCCACAGAGAATAATTGGGCACTCTCTGGAAATTGCCACACTTACAACAGAGAATAGATAATAAGGTCACAGGAAATAAATTTTAAATTATGGGCAGAAATCAAGGGAAATTTCAATTTTAGGCAGTTATTTTTTTCCAGGAACAGGAAAAAAATAATGGAAACTGAATTCTACAAACAAAGATAAAAATGAAAGATGTCAATCAGAGAGAAAAAATCAGGGGGAAGTACTGTAACAGGAGGAAAGTATTGGAAACACTGAAAACGAGTGAGCAGCACAATCCTTCCACATATGAAATACATGGTATTTAAATTCTAGACACAGGAAACCAAATGTTGTGTGTTGAGAACCTTTTTCTCACAGGAACTGGGAGGCAACTGGGAGCATTAGCACCCAGCAGAAGGAATCCAGCACCTGAGGGGAGGGGGTGAGGCCAGGGGGGTGATTGATTCCCAGTTCCACAAACTCAGCTCAAGGTTGATGTAGTGCATATATATATTTTAGGGCTCTCCTCTATAGCAGGCACATTGATAAACTAGAGACACTACTGAAGAGAGCAATAAAAATGATGGAGTGGACACAGTGCTTGTCCTGGGTAGTCAGGCTGGGTGAAATGGATCTGTGCCATGAGGAGGAGCAGTGACAAACAGGGGACAGACAAGTTACAGGTGTATAAATGGCTGAAGGTTACTGCCTGGTACTCCAGCCAGAGATGAGTGCATTTCCAGGAGTTAAACACAAATCCCAGAAGGCTGTGATTCAGTCATAGCAGTCTCTAAGGGTGCCAAGACCATCCCAGAAAAAACCCCAAATAAGACAATCCATAAATATATCATTGGCAGTGCTTCCCACGTGTCTTGGAGAGAAAGGAGGGGTGCTGATCCTCACCAGGAGCAATCCCTGGCTAATCCTGTCCTCCCCAGGCCCCATCACACAGTCACCCCTGCATGGCTAAAGTCCCAAATATCTCCAATGTCCTTTCAGAGAAGCCTGTGTTGAATGTACACAATCAATGCCTTAATACAATGATTCAGCTTTCAGAATATTCCATGGTGTGGGGGGTTTTTACCTTTTAAAAGTGGTTTCAAGCATGAAGAGTTTAGTGCAGAGCAAACTACAGAGATCAGGTCTTGCACATCTTTTCATAGGTTGATTTCCATGGTGTGTAGGTTTCAGCTTTACCACAGCTCCTCCCTGGAGGACATCTGGAATCCTCAGCTTTGTACCAGAGTTTCAATAGGGGAATATTAATGTTTAAACTAGAATGGGTCTGACTTAATCTGATTTCATTAACATTTTATTAACAGCTGTGTCTAGGCAGTCATTGTAATCATTTAACTATATTTCAGGAGTGGGATGGGAGGGTTTGAGCAATTCAGGGGAAATGACAACTCAAAGTCAATTCAGTCCTGCAGTTTTTCTCAAGCACAACTCATACACAGTCCCAGTTCAAGTCAGCTGCCCACTACCAGGACACAGCATGTGCTCTATAAATATCTTCTGACATTCCTGCCCAATGTAAACCCCAGGAAAAACAACATATTCTGGGGCTGTGCTAAGCTTCAATGGCACATAATCAAATTAACATTTATCATAAAACCCCACAGTCTTTCAGCCTTCTGAAATGAGCTGTCAATAAAACCAAAAAGCCTCAGAGCACTAAGGCCTATCACAAAACTCCTATTAACACCAAAAGGTACTTCAGCTGTTGATGCCCTTTGAACTGTTGAACTTTGTGTTGACAGGAGAAGCAGATAGAGACCCCTGTTTGTCTAATTAGTGGATCACAGACAGCAGACAC
The DNA here is from genome assembly GCA_013396995.1 of Dicaeum eximium. Lineage (NCBI taxonomy): Eukaryota > Metazoa > Chordata > Aves > Passeriformes > Dicaeidae > Dicaeum > Dicaeum eximium. The sequence goes on from VWZP01002803.1 coordinate 547,612, forward strand.
TCGAACACCCCTCAGTTCTGCTGCTCCTTGGGGACAGCTCTGGTGCCTCCTGCAGAAGGCAGAGCAGTGCAGACACACCCGACGCTGCAGGAGCTGCTTCTGGCTGCCACCAGGCACTGCCTTCAGCAGCTGCTTTTGCAGCCACCACCATGGGAAGCACCCGAGGAGAGGAGGAGAAAGCAAGCAGCATCTCACTTTGGGTGCAGCCCAGCTCCTCGGCTCGGTGGGGTTTGCAGGAACCACAGAATTTCTCATCATTATTGTGAATAAAATCCAATGCAAAATCCTCTAAGGCACAACATGCTCCAGTACTTCGTACTTAAACTACCTCAGTTATTCTGAAGCTCCTAAGCTTTCAGCATTTCACAACACAATCATTTCTGGATCACAGAGAGGAAAATTTGTGCATACTCTACAGCCCTGCATCAAATTGTGACATTTTTAAAGACTAAAGGACTTGAGAAACAAACTTCTGTTCCCTCCCCCTGAGATAGCAACAAACAACCAGAACTCAAACATAAAATTAAATACAGTTTATCTCCTCCATGACATCTCTATTATATACAGAGAATTGGAAGAAGTTTACAATAATAACTTTCCGTCTTTAATATGATACTTATTTCAAGCACTTGAAACCAGAAAATAGCTCAGAACATTCTCGCTCTAAGCCTGAGACCTCATTTCTCGTTACATTCCAGCCTTAGTCATAATTCTTATCCTGGTTTATTCAAGAGCCAGCACTCCATCTCCTACATAAATTCTTCTGGATTTCCAAGAACATTGATGCCAGCTGAATGTGACTGAAATAAGTAAACCGTGGGTTCAGTGAGAGGCTTCTGATACCACAGTGGCTTCGTTTAAGACTGAAATTGAGGAGCAATATGGTAAACTCACAAAATGCAGGCATCTCTGAAACATTCTATTTAAGGGTTTGTTCAGGTAAACCCAACCAAATTGGTGCTTTGAGTTTTGTGCTTAGGAAAAAAACCCGAATTTTTCCAGTTGTGCCATTACTTATAAGTCAGGACAGAAATCCCAAAGAGCCAAGTGCTCCTTCCAGACACTTCAGTGCTCATCTGCTCAGCTCATGCCCTGTGTGTGATGCACTGGGGTTTGCAAACAGCCAGAGGACTCTGAGCCAAGCAGTTCTGACCTGCATCCATCCGGAGAGTCAAAGGACCTTGCTCCTGCTGCATCATTCCCGAGCTCCATCCAGCTTTTTCTGCTCAGCACACCTCTTACCAAGCACCAGCACATATTAGTGGGGTGTTGCCAACGCTGTACACTGTCAAATTAACGTTGTTAAACACAAGGCCTTTGTTTACAGTGCGAAAATAAGCTGTTGTTGAACAAACGAGAGGGTAAACATTTACCAAGCTGGAGAAATGACTGCACAGCTGAAGCTGGGCTGAGGGTGCTGCATTCCTTTCTCCTTTAAGAAAAACTTAAAGGTACAAAATTATTCCAGTGCAGTCACTCGAAGCAGAGTGACTTTTCATGGTTAGTTTTCTTCATGGGACTAAGTGAACTTGAGCGAAGCGCCAGAAGGAGCAGAGCTTTTTGAAAATATTGAACTTGAAAGCAAAGATGCTCTGTGTAAAGATTATGGGCTCATGGAAGAGACATCCCAATAACACATTTACATGAGGACTGGACTGAATATAGCAGAGAAAAAAGGAGAAACAGCACATCACCCTTAGAAGGGAGGTTTGGCTCCTCCCCATGAAGCCCTCAGCAGTGGTTCTATGCCTCTGAGCAAGGAAAGCCTCACCTCACATCCCCACAGGCATCAAAATCTCCCAAGGCAAAGGCTCCACCATGAGTGTGCTGGCTCAGGGAGAGCTACAAGTGAGCAGAGTGGTGGGGAGATTTAAACACTCCCGTTTTTCAGCACATCTTTGTGAGCACCTTGGGTTTTTCTAAAAGCAGAGGTTTTGTGTGGGTCTTATTCAAAGCAGTTTTTGGTTGTGACCTCATTTAAGTAAATTGGACATAAAGGAGCAAAGTAAACCAGAAATGTAGGAGCTGTATTTTTAGCAGTCTGAATTTGGACCTCCTTTGGACCTCACAATTTTGGAATTCAAGTTCATCACCACAGAGACTGTCCATGGAGGATGTTATTACAAGGAATGAAAGGAGTCCTGGACTGTTTGTCATGGCCTGAGCCCACTGTGCTGATGAAATTTATCCTGCCCCACACTGCATCTGGAATGGGAATAAGTTATAAAACAGGTCAAACCCCAAAATATACATACTTAATACAAATACTTCTTTAAGACAATGACTTCCTATACACAGGTGAACTCTGGAAATCCAAAGGTTTGGACTACTACAACCAATTTATTTATAGACAATAACTTACTGATATTTATGTGTATGGAATACCATTAATATAAATCAGCTCATAATATTTTGGTAGTGATATCAGTCTAATTTGAATTTTATATTGCACAGTAGAATTGAATGCTAGACTTGATTTTTTTTAAAAAGTAATTAATGAGCTAAGCTACCTGAGAGAAAAACAAAATGATGATTATAATTAGAAGTGTTCCATGGCTGCTACCAACTGTTTAGATGTACTTACAGGTAGCATTTCTAATTAAAACCCTCTCAATGCTGAGACATCTCTCTGTTCATTCGTTATTAAAAAAGTGGGACTTTTTTGCATTAAGAAATCCCTTAATAGAAAAATAATAGAAAAAGTTACATGTAATTATATTCTCTGTGCTATTTGTGGTGAGCAGTTCCTGTGAGAAAATGAGCTGCAGGTGTGTAAGAAGTGCTGGCTCTGACTTTACTTGTTTGGAATATTCCACCTGGAAAGGACTTGGGATTTAGGCTGGCATTTTCACCCTGAAGGGATTATTGGGGTTTTGGGGTGTTTAAGTTCCTGGGGGCTCTGTGAAAATGGGGAGAGAGGAGGAAAAATAAATCACCCCAAGTTACTGTATTGAGAACTGTAAAATCCCAGGGAGTTACAAGCACAGCCTGGGTTTTGTGACAGCGAGCCTGGAGTATGTAAGGTCTGACACAGACTTGCAGTGAGTGAGGCTGAGCAAGGTTTTCCCAGTTAAAATAGATTTCGAGCCACTGTTTGCAAGCAAAAGTTTCAGTCATGGATTTTAAAAACCCCAATATTGCTTACTTTGGAGTTACAGGCTTGTGGAAAAGAACAATGAGGGAATAAAGCCACCCTGCTAAGTTTAAAGTGCTCTTTTGATATCAAGTGTGCAACTTTCTCCTGTGGGAGGAATAAAAAAAGACACATCTCTGATGATTCCTTACTGATTTAGAGGGGTGGTGTTTTCAGCTTAATTATGCTGAGTTTTGGGTTTGTTCATAAATTACAGCATGTCCAAACTGTTCTCAGCCACAATCAGGAATTTGGGAGTTTGGCTGCTTTGATCCAGGGTAGCATAACCCAGAAGAAATACCTAGACTGGAATTTTTATTGCTCCATCTAAAATGCTTTGCTTGCTGCTGGAATAGAAGCAGAATGCTGTGGACAGATTTATGTTTGTATTGACTACTTTTGACCTGGATTTGACTAGTGAAATTGCAATATTCATAATGTGAAGCCCTTGGCCTGATTTCTGAGAGTCTCTCTCTTTCCAGTCACATGCAATATGCTTCCTTATTAATCTGGGTCCCAGTGACACTCAGTTTGCACACAGAGCTGTGAGTTTCTGGCCATGTTTCTCAATGATGCTGGGCTCAGGAGCACAACAGGATATTCACCTTTTTCTCAGCACATCCACCCACCGATGTGAAAAGGAAAAGGCTGGAGTTAAATACTGAGAAAAAATCTGACATGAAAAACTTGAAGCTGAAGCAAACTGGTGTGCAAACTGCACTGTGGTCTCCCTGCCATTTACACCCTGTGCAATAGGAACCCTTCAGAGGCATTAATTATCCATGCCTGATATCTATCTGCTGATGTGTGCATTGTAACCTGGTGGTGCAGGTGAGATAAACTAAAGAGAGCCAAAATCTCGTGCCCAGCTGGTGACTCAATGGAACAGGAATCTGTTTAGCACCCTGCTAGGAATTATCTCTGCAGCCTTATTGCAGTGGTGCACTGTGTGATGACAGAGCTGATCTTTAACCTGTACAGCCTTTAACCAGTTCTCTGTCTCAGGCAGATGGCTTAAAAACCAGGAGTGGTGCAGGTGATCACACGTGTTGGAAAAAGGGAGGAGCAGCTTTAGGTTTTAATCAGTTAATTAAATGTTTGGCACATCCCAGGATCATGCTGTGCACCCACCAAGGATGAATTACAGGGTCAGTATTAGAAGGGAGAATTATTCCCTTAATAAAAGGGAATGGTTCCTTCTGGGTGGGATTAGGACAGAAACTCCCATGTTTTAGTCATGCCAATGAAAACTTGAAAAACTCCTCCATGTACCACAGATCAATGTGGGGTGCTTGTCTTCTACAGGTTTTCATATTCCATTCCTTCCCTGCTGACTGATGAAATACAAAAACAGAGGGGAAGATATCTGAGCCACAAGGTGAGAGTTCAGCTCCAAAGCTTCCTCGAGCAGCAGAAGCACGGCCTGGCTTATTATACAGGCTGGAAGTCATAAAATTTGAATGGGCTTTCCAGGGTTAACAGATGTGAAGTTTTGGGCTGCTCTTTAGTAAAAAGTTTTCAAAGGCATTGAGGGAGGTTATGGAATAAGGGCAGTGGGTGAAGGAAAGCCATTGTATGATGCACTGCTCTGGAGCCAGTCCCTCTCCATCTCACTCCTCTCCTCCCCTGGAAGCAGCTCAGAGCCCAGGGCTGTGTGGGGGCCGTGGCAGAGGGCACAGGGACAGCTGGAACTGTGAGTGCCACCGAGCCTCCAGAATGTCACTGCTCGCTGCAGAGTGCACAGCAGGCTCTGTGAAACTGAATTCTGCTCTGAACTTCACTACTTAAAAAAGGAGGTTTGCTCCTCAGTCCTCCACATCACAGTCTTGTCTCCATTGTCTGTGAAATCCAGGGAAGCTCGCTGCCCTATTCAGACCAAAATGACAGCAAATTACGCTTATTTTATTACTGGGATATTTATGCTGATTCCAACACAAAATAGTTCTAGGACAAGGGATAGGAAACATGCTTATTGTTTTTGCTAGAAGTCAGATTTAAATGCAGGTTTGTAACACAAAAGCAACAACAAACATAAAATACCTTCTGCCTCCCATGGATGCTTCAATAGACAGGAGGCAACACCTGGCCCTGAACTTCAGAACTTCCTTTGTGAACACCTCTGTTTTGACAGCCAGATCACAAAAGGAGATCTAAATCTAGAGTTATTTTTAAAATATACCACAGGCATTTTCTAGACTATTCCACTCAGCTTAACAATTTAAAAATTACATTCTAGAGAAAGTGTACAATCAAAAGTAGTAAAGCAAGCTGAGCATTCTGATAACATAGGCACAAGGCAAAGGTAAAAACCAGTTCATTTGTTTTGTGCCCTTCTGAGCCAGCTGAAATTCAGAGCCCTGGTTTTCACAAGCAGACCTGAAGAAGCCAGCAAGAGGAACTGCCCTTTGAAATAATTTTCCATCTGGGGCAGTGCTGAACTCCCTCTCCTGTGCCCCCACCCAGGTGTGTCAGTGACAGGACTCAGAGTGAGCTCCCCACACTGCTCAGCTCCTGCCTCCAGAGCTGCTTTCAGTGGGAACCAAGGTCCAAGCAGCAAAGAAGGAGCATAAACTGCTTTTGTATTGAGGCTAATGAAACATAGAAATGATGGGCTGTGATGTTAAGTGGATTTCTAAGACATATTGAAAAGTTCTTGGAGAGTAAATGAGGCATACAGCAGTCAGCAGTGGGGACAATGGCCACCAGAACAGCACAGCCAGCATTGAACATTTACACAGACAAAAGTAGAAAGACAAAGCATTCACATGACAGTTTGTAAGGAAGGTGGAGTGGGATTCAAAATGTTAAATATTCAGTAACGAAGGAAAGCATTTGCTTGTCATCCACTGCATGACAGCTCCTGTCATGGGCATTAGTGAGCTGTGCCAGGAATTCCCAGAGTAAGGCTCTACTCCTGCAGGGGGAAATTTTTTCCTTGGTTTGTTAATGTTTGTCTGATGTTGTCCACAAAATTAACTACAGGCAAAAAAATCCATTTACAGCGTGTGTACATGTAAGGATGGGATTTGCACACAAATCAAGCAGTTACAGGTCCCAGAGTTCTTCCCATGCAGCACTGGAAGTGAGAATAACTTCCCAGGAGAAGAACAGCACAGCTAAACTGTGACCAGACAAGTTTTATTGCCACAAGTAATGCTCCTTTAGTAGAGGAAACGTGAGAAATAGGGAGTGAGAGGGAAGATGTTTCTGGGGTATTCCCCCTTCAGGTTAGACTCACGGGCCTTACTGCCTGCTTGGTTGTTTTTGTTTTGTTTGGTTCCTTCCTTCTGAGTACTGGTTGAACTAATACACGGCATTAACTGTCCTTGCAACATTTTTTCAGAACTTCTCCTATTCTGTCAACTGTCATCCCCTAAAATCTCAGTTTATACATGACCAATAAAAGCTCTAATTAATTTGGCACCTAAAAATCTCTGATAATTCAACTGTGCTGGCTTTGCTTAGTGCAACAAGAAGCTGAGGACTTCACTCTTTGCTTGTCCTGGCTGCCAGGGACTGCAGCAGTACAGAACACGAGATCTGAGAGAACAACTCCCTCTGGCAGAGTCCAGGTGGCACAGAGAGAACAAGGGAAGAGATGCAGTGGAATTCTCAGGGACAGGGAGCTGAGAGAGATGAGGACCCCAGGGGAAAAGGATGGGTTCTGATGTTGATTCCACTGAATAATCCTTCAATAGACCTCTGTGAGCCATTTGGAAACAGGACCTAAATGTAAAATAATACACAGTGTGGAAGGGAAGGATATGGTTTCAAATAGCCTTTGTGAGCACAGGGGAGCAGTTATTTCTCATAATAGAGTGCAGCATGGATCCTTTCTCTATGGGTGCTCTGGGTGAGATAAGTGAAATCTCCAGAGGATCCAGGACGATTTTCATTTTATCTCCATCATCACCAGTGTAAGCTCCTCAAATGACACAGATGACAATCCCAAAGTGCAAAGCCTTGCAGGAAGGGCCCGTGCCTCACACAGCCACAACCTCAGCTGCAGATAAGCACCTTTCCTCAGCCCTAATCTCTTGTGCAGACATTTTTACAGTGCTGTGACAGGGAAGTACAAGGAACTTTGTGCCACAATGCCAGGACTTGCACTATCAGGGCCCAGTGCCACTGGAAAGCTCCAGATGATGCCCTGATTGCACAACACAGTGAACACCAGAATCACAGGAGCTACAGAGGGGCAGGTCACACCCAGCAGAACAAGCAGATTACCAGCAGCAGCAGCATATACTGTAACATATCTCTGCTTTTTCTGTCACTAAGCCATATGAAGCAGCTGCTGTAGAATTATTCTTACATCTCTTCTGTTGATAAGCTACTTAGCAAGGTGGAGTTGAAGCTAATCTGAGCGCTGTGTGAAAAATGTGATGTGCTATTGCACCGTGCTGCTGTTTGATATTTGGTCTCCTCTTCCCAGGTACCTTTTGTGAACTGCAGCTGCTATCTCAAAGGTAAATCCTCAGGCCCATGCACAGGTACTGAAAAGACCCTGAAAGCAGAAGCATCTCCTGAGCAGGAGGAGGGTAAGGCATTTTCTCTTAGTTTGCGTCTGAGAGCAAGGGAAGGAATTTGGCATCTTGAAACAAATTCCTTCTGAACTGCACAAGGAAGTAATAAGATCCTGCTGTGCTCAAGTTTGATAAATGACTTATTAATGCATAAAATCTATTTCTGAAGAAGAAAGTTTATGAAAATATATCAGGCACCATTCCTGCAGTCATATGACTGATATTGCACAGAGCAGCCAATATCTTGCAATTATTTTCTTCTGTAAATCTTTTGACAGTCTAAAATAACTCAATCAGGGGTTTTCAACCACTAAAGTTTATAATTTCAAGGTTTTCCCCTCCTCTAATCAGCACTTTTATAACCTACTGCTCTTCTGTCAAAAAGAGCTGGTGATGATCAGTGTTTATTCCAAACCATTTAAGAAGGCAGCTGTTTAATAAAGTGCCAACAGCTATGATTGATTTCTGATGCTCATGAGTGCATCTATTTTCTGGTTAATGACATCATTGCAAGCAAACAGATACAGCAAGCTGGGGCTCTAATGGAGAACTAAAGCAGCCGTGCCTTCTCTATAAAAAAATAAATTGATTTCACTCAGAAAAAAAAAACTATTAATATGTCAAATGTTCAACTTACATTCCTGCCAATTGGCATTCTTATATGCAACTGGCATTTCCTCAAAAAGAATCTGTGGGTTAACAGTATTTATATTAAAATCTTTAAAGGGGACATCTGTTACTTGAAATTCCAAAAGTAGTGACTGATTTATGATCTAGTAAATCACATCTGCATAGGGTAAAAAAAAAGACTGAACTGCAGCAAAACCAACATCTGTCATCAGGAAACTACAGGCCTCGAGAGTAAATGGAAAATTGAAGTTCTGCAGGTTGGGAGGGTTCCCCTTAATTCTCCTCTTTTTGTAGTGTTTGAGATAAGGAATTAAAATAAATATACGCCAAGCTCCACTGAAACTTGCAAAAGTAATAGCTTTTTAAACCTCATTTCTTAGGGCCGAATTTTATCTCGTATAAACCAGCTCATTTTTTACTGGCTTTACCTTTCCCTGCCTCCTCAAGAATGCACTGCAGGCCACAGCGCTGTCAAAAAGGCATTGATGGTATCTCCTTCTAAGAGTCTCTCTTTTTAATACAACTTTATGTTTCTTAAAGCAAATATAAAGAGCATATGCAACCATTTCCTTTGCAATTCCTTCCATGCATTGAACAGGGATGTGGAGCGAAGAGCGCTGCTGCCTCCCCACCTCCTCCTGGAAATCTGCAGGAAATTGTTCATATTTTGTGGCAAACAGGGTTTGAGGTGCTCAGACAACAAGGCCACGACTCAGAAACCCTGAATTTGAAGGGCCTGTCCTGAGCAGAGCTTTAGCTGGGTCTCTGAGGCTCTGGGAGGTGGAGAATGGGCTCATCCTCACCTGGGGCTCTGCCTTGGTGCTGTCCCAGCTCTGTCTCCTGGCACTTCCCTTCAGGAGCCCCTGCCCTGTCTCTCTCCTCACTAAATTCCTCTTTTGGTGCCTGCACATTTTGCCTGACTCTGCAATTTGAATTGAATGAGAGGCACTAGACCTTCAAAAGCAGCCATTTGAAATTCTGCACACTGGGACAAAAAAGGGTTTTTAAAATATCAGAAATAGTGAAATCAAACTCTGAGGCCTGAAATAAAGTCTTCAGGTTTCTTGGCTTTTGATTCCTTTTTTCTTCTTCCCTGGCTCTTGACCTGAGTATCAGCAGCTTCTGAAATTTGGAAATATTATTCTGCAGCAATGCCTGCTTTCTCCCCGTTATTTCATTGTCTCTGCATTTCTTTCTGCCCACATTCTTCCACTGGAGCACCAGGGAACAGCACTGTTCTCCTCACAGAAAGCAGGAGATGACCTGCTCAAAGCCTAATGAGCCTGACCTCATTCAGGTTTAAATATTTAACTTTGAGACTAAATTTAACCCTACCCAGCCAGTTTTCATTCTTTTTTATTTTCTAACTTTTCTCTTCAAATAATAACTCTGAAACTCATATTCTTTCCTAACTTCACTCATAAATTCAATCCTCCTACAAATAAAGAGTGTCATTCCCTATTTCATTTTCTCACGTCTTGAAATAATTAGAGATGGATATAAAAAACAGCAGAAGGCACTGGTGAATCACTTGACCTGCAATCCATGGCAAAGCTGTCAATAATTGCTTTTTTTTGGTTGAGATTGTAAATCCCTTCATTTCACCCCAAAGAGGTTCTTACAGCTCAGTTTGATCCAAAAGTGGCAGAAGCACCAGATCCTTATGGGCACCAAAAGAAAGCCTGGTGTGGGACACCACTACTGTTTCATGCAAGTCTGAAACCTGCAGACCCTTGACTTGTCTCATCCATGGCTCCATGTGATCATTCCCCATCAACAGTGGGATAATAAAACCCCATTTGTTCCAGAGAGAGGTTTTGTGTAGGATTATTAACATTAAATGTAACCATGCACCTTACAATGAAATGCTTCCTTGTGATCTCAGATCTGACATCAGCCTGACTACTCATTTTACTTTCCCAATAGGGAAATAAGCCTAGAGAATTGCCTGGGAAATCTCACCCTAAGTCTTCAGGGAGTTTTGAGAAATGAGTAACCTTTTCTGTGATTACAGTGGAAATATTTACACGGAGGGTAAATAAATATTTTGCAGGAGGTTTAGATAATTCATAACTATCAAATCAGTGGACTCATTTTGCAATGTTTGATACTGTTTCATTATATTAATTAGACAACATATTCAATAACAAAAACAAGCTTCTTTGGAACAAGCAAAAAAAAAAATTGGAGTTGTTTCCTTATGGCTTTTCTTTTTATAGCTATTTTTAATTTGCTCTTCATGAAACTTAGGGGAGGAATTCTAAACCTTGACCTTTCCTACAACAGCTTACTGCATTTTGCTGCCCTTACTCCTCAGGTAAGTGCTTTTCTAAGCATCCCTGATGCTGAATTTGATATCCTAAACATTTTCATTAAACTCATTTTTTGGGGCATGCATTATCACCTCAGGTAGCCGAGCGGCGAGCGCGGGTCCCGCTGTGATTGCACTCAGCAAGCGCCCGTGCGCTCGGGATACGGCAGCAATTATCCAGCAGAGCCCTGGGAAAGGTGCAGTGCAGGAACATATTGGATGAGTTATGGCTGGGAATTACCTTGCAGCAGACACAGCAATAGCACTAGAGCTGATTAGATCGTTTGAGGAATTATGCTGACAAGTTTTTAAATCGTTTCGCTGCCGTCGTTTCGCAACACAGAGGATTGGGCTGTGGGTGATGGACACACAAACAGAGCAGGATCACAGGATCAGTCTAATCAGGTTGGAAAACACCTCTGGGATCCTGGAGTCCAACCTGTGACCCAACACCCCCTTGTTGAGCAGACCACGGCACCCAGTGCCACATCCAGCTATTCCTTGAACACCTCCAGGTGTGACTCCACCGTGCCCCTGGGCAGCCCATTCCAGTGTCTAATCACTGATTCTGTAAGGAAATTCATCCTGATGTCCAACCTGAACCTCTCCAGGTGCAGCATCAGACCATGTCCTCTTTTCCTGGGGGAAGAGGCCGACCCCCAGCTCCATGTGTAGGAAGATGCTCCTGTACAGGAAGGCTCTGCAGGGCAAAGTCAGGCCTTGCATTTCCATAGGGGGTTCATGGTAATGGCAATCAACAGATAAAAACACCAGAGGGACCAAAATGTCTTAAGGAGACTGAACTTTGGGAAATCACAACCCATTAACTCTGCTGCTGAGAGAACATTTTAGGATTTTCACTTATTTTCTGTCTCACTCTCAGATGACATATGGTTTCTGAATACAGCCAGCATTTAAACGTTGACTGGATAAAGAGAAAACACTCTCATTATTTCACATCTTTAGGGAGGATAATTTAACTGCCCAGTTTTCTCTGATTTTGAGGTGGGGAATTGTCAACTCTTCTTAAGCAGCTGACCAGGGCACCCGACAGATGCACTCAGCATTGGCATATTTTATACTTTCAATGCAGAGACTTGAATAATAAGGAATATATGATTTCTGCAGCCATCAAATTAGCAATATCTTGTTGGTTTTGTTTATTTTTTTTTAAATTCCCAGTAAGGAGAACATACAAGTTCAAGATGAGAAGAAAAATGTACAACAAGGTAAATGTATTACTGTGATCCCTAAAGCACCCAGCAGCATATGCACATGTTTGTGAGGGATTCTGCTCCAGTGAACAACTCAAACAACACATAATTTCTCTGATCCTGGCTGATCCCTGGAGAAACACTTGCAGGTCGCTGTTTAAATGAGGAGAAAATTGGTTATAAATCAACTTAATTTTCAAATATATTAATCCAAAGAGAGCCCAATTTTGTGTGAAATGGTTGCATTTAGAGGGGAGTAAAAGTAAATCTCAGTAAGAAACTCCCTTGGGTTTAATCTTAGCTGTCATCCAAATTAATATTGTCTTTCTCAATTTTCAGGTCCCCAAGTTTCAGCAGTGATACAGAACACAAAGGTATGATTAATCATAAACAAAATATTTGCATTTTGTACATGTAAGTATGATGGAGTTTGATCTTCCCTTTCTTGCCTGACCATGGGTAAAGTATAGGTTATGACAAACAGCTGTTACATGCAATTCCTGAGGCCTTGCATTTCTTCTGAAAGGAAATGGTTTTAAATCAAAGTAAGGTGACATGGTTGCTTTAATGTCACAACTTTTAACTGGCAAGAATAAAGGTTTGAATTAAATAACATATTTCTCTCTGTTCTGCCACGTACCCTCTGAATGTAAAACAAACTTGCAGTCGTGTCCTGCACTGGGACAGAGGAGCACTCATCCCCACTCCTGTCCCCAGGGAGCTTGGAAACAGCTCTACCTCTAAAAGGTTCTTCCTTGCATCACAAAACTACCACACAACTCATCCCAATCAACTTGTGTTCAAAGGAAAATGAGCTGCTCTGAGATGGTGACAGAGCTGCTCCTTTCCATGGCTTAGGTGGAGAAGCAGAGAAAGTTTCCTGAGCAAGGTCCTACCCCTGTGCACGCAGCTATTGGTGGAATTTTTCAGGAGAAGGATTCAGTGAGGGGGCTAATCCTGCAATGCACTGGCTCTACTCAGGTGGAGAGAGCTTGCCAGGGATGCTCAGCATTTCACAGAGCAGACTCCAAGTGACAGCACGAGAACAAAATGACTTCAAGGTCAGAGAGACGCCGAGAACGTAAATCTCTGCGCGCTCCAGACATCGGCTCCACTCACTGCCCGTATTTCACATTGGAAGTTGCCACATCATTTTTATAACAATTTTTGGGAAAGAGAGGAGGGGGAAAAAAAAATCAGCAGAAATACAAAGCAAATAAGCTTCAAAGACAAGTCAAGGTTCCAGAAAATGTATGTACTGAATCAGAGACAGTTTGGACTCCACGGCTTTCTCATTAGCTGGAGGACAATTTCTCCTTTCTTTTCCTGTTAGAGAATTAATGAGTAAGGTCAGATCCAACTGCCTGACTGAAGCCAGCACTTTTTTATATCAATATGTAGCATGTTGGTACTGAGGGATGTGCTTTTGTCTCTTAATACAACCAGGTCTTAAAAACACTCATAAAGGAACAAACAAACCAACCCCTGAGGAAAATGCAGAGCATGGAGTGATGCATGGCTGATCCCAGTGGTGATCATCTCTTCCCAGAGGCAGCAGATCCAGTGATTACAGCACACAAACAGAGCTCAACATCTCATCTCACACTGATTTACTCCCTGACCCTCCCCACCTCCTTTCAAGCACATTATGCAGTCCCTGTCACTTTTTTTTACCACATGGTCAGGAAAATACTATTCCCATGTTTCTCTGAGCCACACAAATTGTGAGAACCAATTACGGTTTGTGAAATGCTTTGAATACACATTGTCTGAGCACAACTAAGGGAGAGAATGGTAATTACTCATAGTTTTCATTTTCCAGCACATTTAAAACAATTTTCTGTGTCTCAGCTGAAATGATCACACTCAAACCTGGTCTCCCTCAAACCCCTGCTTTCAACAGGGAAATATTACAGTGCAAATGTGTAAAACAGACCAGAGAAATCTGAGAGTCTTCAGTAAATATGCTGCCTGTTAAATAAGATGAATTACAAAGTTATTCTCTTGAGCATTTAAATTTACAACACTTTTATCTAATTGAAGCCATTCACATACAGCTTGTGTAGTGCCCTTTGGATAACGATGAACTAAAGTGTGCTAAATACTTGAAAAGGAAAGATTTTCCTCCCTGAATGAGAGGGAAATGTATCTACAAATACATTTATGCTTATGTATAAAACACAGACAGATATGTGTGAGTTTATGAAAACACCAGTGTTACAGAGAAATCAGGTATCTATAGTAACAAGATGCTGGTATTCTAATGTCACTGTGCTTCCTCATAATAGGACCATTAATGAAATAGTTGTTTGATGTTCCATCACATGTAATGATAGCTTTTTGTGCCCTAAGTAGACAGCAATACAGATGTGAGCAGATACATTGTTGTTGCCAAAAAACTCCTCAGCAGGGCCATTAGGAAAAACCCATCATTGCAGCCTTGCTTTCTTGGATTTATAGTTGAAATATTCCCAATCTACACTCAACAGCAAAAATACCTGCAATTCTGAGAATGCAATGGTTTCCCATATGCTGCAGTGTAAGCAAACAAACAAATTAACAGAACAAGATAAAAATCATTAACCTGATGAAGAGAGGTCATTTGCAACAGAGATAAGAGATAAAGTCTAATTTTGGGTAAGTATTATTCACTGCAATATTCTTTAATTTTTTTTTAAAAATCACTTTACAACTTTTTTCTATTCAATCACTGCTTTTTTCATCAGCAGATAAAGCAAAATCCACTCACAATTGGACAAATACCCTCTACTGATCAGACTGTCTCATCCTTGGCTGGCAGGAACTTACATGTTGCAACACAAATACCTTCCTTTCTTTCTTTTGGTTGTAAAGTAGGAAAAAAAATCTGTTTTAAAGCCTCAGATGTGAAGGTGAAATAAGGTTCTCTGTGGCTCATTTGTACCAAGACACATTAAGAGTGTATAAGGTTGGGCTCATTTTCACTGTTCTACAGTCCAAGAATCCAGTGCTGTAATTTTTGGAAGAGAAGGAGCTTCCTGCTGTTCCCAAGCCCAAAACTGAGGAATGGTGTATTTACAACAGCCTATTCTGACACACAAGGCCTGGCAGCATCATATCCTCCTCTTCAGCTGGAAGAGGAACTTCAGTGACAGGCAGTAACTTGTTCAGAAATATTGCTACACTTATTTTAGGTCTGTTTAAAAGCAATGAGTGTTTGGAAAGGATGTTTACTGCAGATGGTGGATTATAAGGGGTCACACACACGATATAACAAACTGCTTTTAACAAACAAGTAGTTTGTCTCCTATTTTCCAAATGGGTTTATAAGGAAGGCTTCAATCTGGCTCTTAAATTTCACTTTGTTTTTAAAGTACTACTTCTCAGCTTCAAAAAATAACAGCACCTTGAAAACAAAAGCCAATTCAGGCATCCATGCAAACAAACACCTGAGAGACAGAACAAAACCAGCATGTGCCATTCACACAAGTGTGTTCCAAGGAGAATGGCAGTACACAGAAGTACCTTTCAGTCTCCAGGACATTCTCACAAGTGTCACGCTTCTGCCTATTGTCCCTGCCTGCTGGTGGCTCCTCCCCACCCACACGGCAGCAAACCCACTTTGCAGGGATGTGCTCCTGAATTCCTACCCTGAGCAGACTGACCAGCTCCTCAGCAGGGAGGAGCACTGAACCTTCTCCAGCCTCCACCTCCACTAAACCTTCTCCTCCTCCAGTGAGGATCTAAAGGGAGCCAGGCAGAGGCAGGGCCCTGATCCCTGCCCGTGGTACTGGAGCATCCAGAGGCTTGGGGATACTCCCAGTTCAGTCAAAGAAAGAACAGAGATAACTGTTTGGGAAACTTAGAATTCTAGACTGCTGTAATGTCTTCCCGTAGCTGTTGTTTATAGTAGTTAGCTCCTGTTTGTAACAGTTGTCCTTCAAAGAATGATATTCCCAATTTACCAGTGAGGTGAGAGATGTTCCTGTGTATCCAACCATAATCCACTTTAGCAAACCGTGTTGTAAAAGGCGTGGGGTTTGTATTAAACTTCCCTTTTCACCCTGCTGCCTGCTGAGAGTTGGAGTTTTTCTTTCTCACACCTGGCTCATGAGGGACAGGGACTCATTCTGCACTGCTGGCAGGATTGTGCCCAGCCTCAGAGCTGGCAGCCCTGGCACTGACAGACCTGGGGCTCTCAGTGCCTGCAGCTCCTCAGGGCTGTCCTCACACACTTATCCTGTATATTTGACACAGGAGTTGTTCTGGTGTGTTTTTATCTGTTAGAAAATGGATTTTGGAGGAGTGTTATAACACTGGAATTAATGCTTATTAAGGAGGACACACTTTTTGTTCACTGTTGTACTGCACATCTGTGCATGTATTTCTGCAGGAAAAGGTAGTGACCGTGTTGCCAAAGCAGGACTGTGTGCAGAGCTTTTGGAACTAAACAAAAGATGGATGTCTTGCTATGTAAAACACATCCTTACAAAGGACATTTTCACCTTGAATCTCATCAGCCCTCACTTTCAGACAAATTCTGTTATTGTTTGTGTGCACTCAAACAGCAGAGGATGCTTCACACAGCTGCAGCTTTAGAACTGTTTGCCCTTGGCCCAGGCCCATTGGAATAGGTAGAACTGGTAAACATCCTGCTCAACCACTGCATTTCTTTTGTTATCTAAGATATAATGAGTCAATTTTTTTTTTCTGAGTAATTACAAAGCATCCTCAGTTTTCAAACCTTTATGACACACAGGAAAATGTGACTTACAGCATAGAAATAATAATAAAAGCTCTATAAAAATTTATAGCCTCCTGTATGTTGTAAAAATGCCTCACACATTCATTATATCTCCATAATAAAAATTATTTCCATGGTGTGCTTTAATGAAGCTGGTGATAGTTTCAGCACCTAGGCTTTTGAGAAGAAAAACTATTATTTTCCTGTTGATAGACTGAGGCAAGCTTTCAGCCATTTAGCAGCTGCAACATTTTCAGATACAGAGCTACACTTTCCTTATAAAAGGGGGAAATTAAAGACATTGTGATGATTTGATTTATCAAATATGGGTAACTAAAAATAGGGGTGGTGGAAGTGGTGTGAAAAAAAGCCATAACCTGTCCAAAGCACTGAATTTGGAGCACACAATTAATTTTAAATACAAAACCATCTTTATAATAACTGCATAACAACATTATGATAGCATTAACTAATATTTTGTCCAAAAGCCTGGAAACCATAATATAGAGTCTAATTGATTAGATCTCAACCCTAACTCCTTGCCCTTTTCCTGACATTCTTGCCCAGGTCAGCTGCCGTGGCCACATGGAGATGGCAGAGCCAAGCCAGATGTGCTCTGCCATAGACTTGGTGCTCTGAGCATCCAGATGTGCCCTGATGGAAGCTGCTGCTCTGAGCAGTCACAGCTCACTGAGAGCAGCAGAGGAGCTCAGCTCCTGCCCAGGGAGCTCGCTGCAGCCTGTGCTCCCAAGGCAATCATCTCAAACAAATGATATTTCTCCCCATCAACATTATTAAAGCCTTTGTGTCATCTGATCTATTTATCACTGTCTGTCTTCCTGCTCTCATATCACACATCTTGGTCTAACCAAATTCTTAAGATTAAGCATCTCTCATGAGGCAGTGGTTACAGCCTTCCTGTCTTTTCCAGTTATACACACATAATTAATAATAATAACAATAATAATAATAAATAACTGTGTGCAGCTGGATGAATTATTTATAAACGAATATACCAAAATGCTTGACATTATCTTCATCTTCATATATATCCAAGAAGGATGACTGTGTATATTTCAAAGTCATTTTTCTGTTAGACAGAGGAGTAAGAGTTTTGATGTGTGCACAGCTAAGTGCAGTCAAGTGAGTGCAGTGCAAAGCAAAACTTTCCCAAACCCACACCATTTTTGCCAGAGCACAGAGCTGGCTGTGCAAACAGGAGGCTCTGTCCGTATGCACAGTGCCCACAAATACAGATTCATTGCTAAAGTGTGCAGACATTCCTGCTTCCATTCCTTCTTCCATCCATGCTCTATTGCCTGACAATTTACCGACGTTTTAAAATATAAATACTCTCTTCCCTCCTTTCTGCAGAACTGCAATTTTGGAAACTGCCTAAGTAAGTGAATTTTTTTCCTGTTTCCATTATACTGGGATCATTTTAACAGAGTAGAAGAAAATGCCACATAATATTCTGTCTTACACTTTAAAATACAATTATAGTCAAAACGTGAATCTAAAAATGGACTCATGGGACCAAAGTCTCAGACACTGTAAACTGGCACAGATTCATTCTCTTAGGCAGAACTGGAGTTTACAGCTGAGAACTTGACATAGCAGATTTATATCAATAAATTCACTTAAAACTGCAAGGGTTTCCAAGTAAAGAGTTTTCCTGTTCACCAGCCTGATAAACAAACTTGTAAATTTAGTTTCAGAGTCCTTGATATTGTGTAAGTGGCTATAAATGATTCTGGAGTCAATTAACAATCCTTTTACTGATATATGGGCCTGATTTAAGCTAAATCAGCCTCCCATGTTTGGGATCTTGATTTGTGCAGCACATGCAGCTCTGAATTCACCAATTTACCCTGGTAAGCCCCAGAATTTATCACTAAACACAGATTTTACTCTGGACCATATCTGTACTTCATTAATTAGTATTCCTTAATTTCTCTGGGCTTAAAGAAATATTTATTTATGCAGACCACCCCCCAGTATTTATGGTTGTCCGCCAGGGAAGGTGGCAGGAAAAGCAGAGCCCTTCCTGTGAGTGGCTGTGACAGCACAGACCCCAATACAGAGGCTACACTGGGGGACAGAGCCTGAACCATAAATTATAGAGCCTAAACCATAAATTAAGTCCTTTTTAGATCTACAGGATGAGTGGATGTGGCTTTGTCCCACCTCGGAGTAAATCTAGTGCATCTCTTGTTCCAGCCTTTTGGCTGGGTGTGTGCCAATATTCAAAAATTTACACAGAACATTGCCTGCTTTTCATAAAGTTTTCTGACTTTCACAGACAGCTCACTAGAAAGTTTCTATCTTCCCAGCAATAGGAATACAGAGAAAAATTCATATTAAATAAAGCAAACTCAAAAAAACAGCAAATACATTTTTATATCTTTCTCATTTCCATCAAATGGAACCTACCTAGAGCTCTAATATCTCTAAATTTCAAATAACAGACCCCTAATATCAATACAGAATAAAACCAGAGGAAATATCTAAGTCAAATCATTTTTTTCAATGTATTTAAAACACACCAGTGGTATCTTTAAGTGAGATAAACCAGTGTATATCTGCTGATGGCAGTGGAAGCCGAGGGCTGTCCCAGCATCACAGATGAGAGGATGTGTTACCACTTAGAAACTCAACTGGATAACGTGGAGAGCAGCTCTTTTAGCACTGCTTTGTATTGCAGAGACTCTCCTAAATTCATTTATCAGAACAAGTGTTCTGTTTAAAAATAATTCCCCTGATTTCTATAGAAACAACCGAAACAAACAGAGCTACACTTTCCATTGCTGAAGTCCAAACGCACGACTGTACAACTAAAATAGATACCTAGGGATATTTGAAAAATAATATCAAGGAATATTTGAAAAATAATATCATTTTCTCCAAAATGTACTAATAGTCCCAAAGCAAATGGGCTTTTATTGCATTTGTTACTTGTGACCTCTTAGCTCAATAATTCAGCAGAAGGTGACTGCAACCACTTTCCATCTAATGGAAGGGGCAAATGCTGTTTGCTTTGTGGATATTTCTGCAAATCTCAAATAATTATTTCTGTGAAACAGAGGAAGTGATACTACACACAAAGATGCACAGATAGAGGATTGTGTAGCCACAGGAAAACACAAATTATTGCACTGTGCAAAGCAAAGAGACACTATCCAAAATTCATTCACAGCTCAGTGTGGAAAAGGGCTTGGCATATTCCTCAGAAAGGAAAACCATGTACCAAAGCAATACCTAATGTATTAAAACCACATAATCAATATGAACTGTCACTGATAATCAATAAATAATTGATTTTTCTAATGGAAACAATTTAGAGAGGCCCAAGTGCCCCAATTCCCAGCCCACTTGCATTAACAGGCACCAGCACAGAAATGTGACACTCAAAGCCTGGCTCAGCACACAGGACATTCCCTGTTCACACTTACTGGAGAGATCTACCAGCCCAGGGTTTCCACCCAAAAATGCACTGTCTAAATGAGATTCTGGCCCAATGATTCCTCTTTCTTCCTCTGATCCACTCTTGCTGTCACCAGTTTGGCATCACAGGTTCACCCATCACTAACACACTCTCCAGACCCCTTGCTCACGTTGTATCATCACTTTCCCTGTGTGTTGCAATTAAAAACTCCAAAGGAAGTTAGCTTATCTTTCATTACAAACACTGTTTTACCTGCCCCTGAAAATTTCTGCTTGTTTTAAACTCCATCAAATAATATGGCTAGTTTGGGTTTCAGTCTGTCTGTGAAAGAAAAAACACACAAGATTGTGGTAATGGAGACCTCGGCTGACATCTTCCTTTGTAATGTGTTTCATGTGCCTCAGATCTTTCCATTAAATAATTCAGTGTCTGAAGGGGGGAGGACAGGACAGGGAAGAAATTGATTTTAGAATTCATCATTAAATGCCCTTGGGTTTTTTTTTCCTTTTTTCCCCCCTTTGTCTTTCTAATAACAGCGTGGCATTGTGTGTGGACAGAATCAAAGACAGAACATCAGAGAAGTCAGATCGCTGCAGGATTGTTGTAGATACATAAATTTTAATGTTTAAAACCTTATCACATAAGGTATTTTCTGGGAACTCTTCATGGAAACAGTTTTGGGGTTTTTTTCCAGTGGACAAAAATACCTGCACATTCATGCCCACAGAAAACAGGGATTTTTTTGTTAAGTGCTCTCCAAGTGCATGGGCTGGGATGGCCTTTCCATCTCCAAAGGCTGGCAGGTCTCCCTGCAGCACTGCCAGAGACTCCTAAAAGCATTTCCAGCTTTAGGAACAAACTGAGAGAAAACAGGTTAAGTGTGGCCCTGCAATTATGCTGCATTGAGCAGGACCAGTGCAGTTATTGCCTCCTGCAATCCCCCCTCTGTCGGTTCAAATGCAAAGAGCACTGACAAACATTAATGGCAACCAAGTAGAGTTAAGCCTCAACTCTCATTTTTAGGTGATTTTGGTAACAAGCCCAGGGGCTGCCATTTGAAGGTTATGAGATAGATGCCAATGGCAGGGATGTGTTTTAACCCCACAGAACTACAGGGAGCACTCCATGGGCAACTCCATGGACAGGAATGTGGGCTCAGAACAGCCCAGAGCTGGAAGCCCTGCAGCTGAGCCATTGCTCTCTGTGGACAAGAGGATGAGTAGGGCAAAAAGAAATTGTTTTTCCCACCTAATGCCCTGCAGATCCAGCACAAACAGGCCCCTGCCTGGAGGGTCCTGGCCACGTTGTCACTCAGTGGTCACTCCACGAGACAAACCCCCTGCATCCATTTCCCACAGCGAGCAGGGTCCTGTCCCCACGTGCAGCTTACAGCCAGCACCAAACACCCCTGAGCTATCTCCTCCTGCTGTGCCTTCCAGCCAACACAAAGGCTTGAAATTTCACTTCACACAGACCCTGATCAGTGAGGTTATTTCTCAGAGAACTTTTCAAGCTAAGAGGTATAGAGGAATTTAAATCCTGTCTGTGGTGCAGCACGAGAGCTCTGAGTTATAATATTCCCTTACACGCTGTATCTGTTTTTATCCATCTGTGTCAATGACAACACACAGAGAGCCAACAACTTCAGCTATAATTGCTGAGAGTGTAGGTACAAGTAAAACCCTTTTTTTCTCTTTAGTATATACAACATATGGAGCAGTGCTGTGGGGTCAGGAGAATTATGTCTCAGTGTTCGTGGGCAGGTTTCTGATAGAGGTTTTACTTTTTGGTGTTGCAAGCTTTCAAGGAGTTATGACATTGTTTCTTTTCAGAATGCCTTGACTGAGATCAAAGTTCAGGGGTTGTATTGTGTTACCCAAAGATTGCTTTGCTCCTGTTCTCTCCAAAGAGTTGCATGGATCTGAGCTGAGCAGCTTAGAGGCAGCAAGCCATGGCTTCATTTTTGCTTGCAATAATTAAAATCAGGACTACTGAAACACAATTAAGCTCATGTAAGAGAGAGGAGACTCCAGCCCACAGTGTTTTTCCTTGTTTTCCTGCTGTATTGTTTACAGAGTGGCTAAAAAGGAGTTACTGAATTGTTTCAAAGTGTTTTCATTGTTATATTTTCTTTCACTTCTCCTGCTTTTCAGGCCAAAGACTTTCAGGGTAATTCTGACTTCAATGCCCTTTATACTTATCATATAACTCCACAAGGGAATTATCATATGCAGGATAATTAAGCATCTTTGCTGATGGTGGGCTTTGACTATGGCAAGATTCTTACAGTACTAGTCTTATTTTCTGAACTATTTTGTCATTTGCTAATTAGAATCTGGCCCTAAGGTCTTGCAGAAACAGTTTCCTGAACTCATCTTATTATCCCAAACTTTTCTCTGAGTTTTCCTAGCCACCATATAGCAGCTAATTGCTGATGTATATATTCACTTACAGCAGAACCTTTGTCCTCAGTGAGGAGCCCTTTCCTACAGCCCTCTTTTTCTCCAATGAAAAGTTGAAAACTGTTGCCCTGAGAAGGACAGAGAATGGATTTGTTGCCAAAGCAGCAGGATTCTGTGGCTATTTCAGTGTGTGGGGATGCTGTATGTGAATATCCCAAAACCCCCTAGACAGGAGCTGAGACCTGAAACCAAGGGTTGCACACAGCTGAGAACTTTTGTGTGCTGTGAAATACAAGATCTCTCCAAAGTGGAATCATGGCTTGGAAGCCTTGGAGCAAAATTCAGGAAATGGAGCAAGATAAAGAGTTTAATTGTGTGAAGACTGTATTCTGTTTTACTTTACACACATGGATTTTCCCTGTAAAGCTAAAGGACTACTTGAATATTTAAAATTAAGCACACAATTAAATCCTTTTCTGGATTCAACCCAGACTGCTCAGCAACTTGCTGTATTATCTCTCTGGAGAGCAATTCCTTTATCTTTTGAAAGCCAATTTGTCCACCCTTAATGAATCACTTCTTGCCTCTGTCCTGTATTTTATTTCACTGATTTTTACACTCATTTTTATGAGATGAAACAACCATCCTGCCACCCTTCAAACACTTCTAACAGCCCAAATATTCAGCCCAGGGTAGCACTGAATCCCCACTCCTGGCAGGATGAAGATCCATAACGCTACCTCAGGAGCCCAGCGTGTGAAGTGCATAATCACACTGCCTTTGCCAAACTTGAGCAAAAAAGGCAAACACAGAAAATTGCAGCTCAGGAGGATGAGAAGGGAGGTGAGTCAGCCACCAGCCCAACTTTATCATGGCACGATGTTTCTGTTCAGCTCCACAGAAGTACAAAACACAAGAGAGTATAAAGAAAAACCATCACTAACAGGCCTGTGTACTTCATAAACACGTACCTAAGAGAGCTGCAGCTCTGCAAACAATCTGCCTATGGCTGACAAAACATTTATTGAATCAAACAAGATGCTTTTGGCACTTCCAAAACAGCTGAAATGAGAGGCAAAAGGATAAAGTGAGGATGTGAGTAGAACTATCCGAAGGCAAAGGTATCAAAAATACACAAGGCACAGGACCCTCTAAATGGTATTTTCACTCATTTTCCAGCAATTAATTTTGCTTTATCATGGGCATAAAAATTGATGACAGCCAAGCTCTCTCACACACTAATTATTTCTCATGATAAAATAAACATTGTCCAGTTCTTAGTTCATTCCTTCCTACAGAAAAACATCTCTCAGTTGCAAGAGACAGCTGTGCTTTTCTAAGAGCTGAAAGAAAAGTTCAAACAAACTAAAAAACCTTTGACAGGGCCCGAAATTAGGAATGGGGAAAAACTCAGAGACAGAATGTGGTATAGGGAAAAACACAGACGGGATCATACCTGGAATGAGGCATGGTGGATAACCTGGACTGGATTCCTGCTGGAATACGGAATGGGAGAAAACCTGGACTGGATTTCTGTTGGAATACAGAATGGCAGCAAAACCCGGACTGGATTTCTGTTGGAATACAGAATGGCAGCAAAACCCGGACTGGATTCCTGCTGGAATACAGAATGGCAGCAAAACCCGGACTGGATTCCTGGTGGAATGCAGAATGGGAGAAAACCCGGACTGGATTCCTGGTGGAATACGGAATGGCAGCAAACCTCGATCTGTATCAGCATTGGAATACGGAATGGGGGAAAGCCCAGACTGGATTAGGGTCAGAATATGGAATGAGGAGGAGCTCAATCAAGCCTCAAGCATCAGAGAATTTGATAAAAGTGTTCTAAACCACCTGTCACATGGCAGCAGCAGAGATTTCTCCCTTCCTTTCCCTGTCCTGCACTGCAGGACACAGCTGAGGTGTCAGTGACCGCTCTCCCCCCGGATTGGAGCAAGGGCAGAGCCCCCAGCAGCTGGAAAGGCTCTTGTGGCAGCTACAGGAAGAGTGAGGAGGAATCAGGATGTGAGTACGATATTCAAAGAGCTAAAACAATCCCTCAATCTGATTTAACCTGTATTACAGCTCTTTGGGTTCACTCTTCCCATTCCCCTCTCTGGTTCTTACCAGAGCATTGAAGCTGATGAGAACTCAGCTGACCTTTGCCCATTTCAGCTCAGGCAAACTGGTAAACAAATGCTGACACAATTCTCTGTCTTTTACATTAAAAATTGCAGCTTGATTTTCTATAGAGTAATTCCAGCACATGGTGTGTTTTTCAGGAGAGGCATCTAAAATCCATGGGAGTGACACCCATTCTGCCAAAAAGAAGAAACCTTTGCTTGCATTAAATCAGCAAAACAACTCCAGAAACACCATCTGAAGCAAAAGCTCATCAAATCTACTGTACATGCATTATATGCATCACTACTCCCCAGAACAACAAAAATTAGCCTGTGGCTATAAGAAAGTACAAGTTAGCAAGGCAGATTTTATTCATTTACTCTGTTCCTGACTTGTGGTGGAAAGACAAAGCTGTTGTTGTAGGGACCATGCAGGATCTTAGGCCACATGGAGAGTTTAGAAGGATCAAACCCAGGGGTGCAGATGGAGAACAATTTCTTGACCCCATTAAATAAATTTGTCTCTCTGGATTGGATAAATTTGGTTACCTGCAAGAGTTTTCACTCTGACAGTCTTTGGAATTAGCTGTGCGGGGAAAACTGCAGAAGGAAGTGTGAGGAGTGTGTCCATAGCTGGGATGGATACTCTAATACTGAATGACATTTTATATTTTTGGCACAAGAATGGTACTTAGTTATTTTAAGCTATCACATTGCACCATGCAATGGCAGAGGGAGCCAAGATGATGAAATACCAGCTACATATTCCGAGGCCTATTCTGCCCATCTATTTTTAGGTATTCAGGTTGCTATCAGCTCTTATACCATTTTCTAGGGGAAATAACATGACAGACCAACAATTCAGTGGAGGGACTTAGAGCAACCTGTCAAGCTCAGGCTGTCAGAAAGACCCAGTTTGTTGGTATTCAAATTTCGAGGGAGCTGGATGACCTGAATGTGGCTCAAAAGGCAAAAAAGAAATTGCCTACCTGAATAACCAAAGGAAAGTCATTGCAGGAGGGGTTTGGAGGAAAGTTGATACTAATGAACTTATCTTCTGCCTCTATAGCCAAAGAAAATCGAAGTATTATTCAGGATATTGAATTACGACAAGATACCCATCTGTACAGACTTCCCTCAGATGGAAACTAAGTAGCGGAAAAGTGACTCTGGAATTCTGTTTCTGCAATTTTCTACATCAGACCATTTCATAACTGGATCTCTGATACCTGTGATCAGATATGGCACTTGCAGCAAATTCTGAAAATACACACATTTCTTAGGGAACAAGAAGAAAATCTTGCAGAGGTTAGCAATAAAATAAAAGGAAGGAAATGGCTCTCAACCTAGCTCAAAAATTGTATATATCGTAAAGTTCTGGCTATGCCTCAGCAGAAATACACATAACCTTTAATAAGGTTAACCATTGTTAAGATTTGCCAGTTAAGGAAGTGCTATTATCTGTCTTTTATAGATAGAGAGCAGCACAGAGAGAGCCTGACTAACTTGTTCAGTGTCATAAAGGGATCACACAGCAGAGCTGAGAATTAAACTTTGTTCTCTGAGCTCTCCAATAAATGCCATTGTTCGTGAGTTCTTTAAATAAAAAGCGTTTAACAGGAAAAAAGAGGAGGCAAAGGAAGAGGAGTTTTATATCCCTAGAGGTAAAAAATTGGAAGTGTTTGGAGGAAGAAAACTCAATGCAATTTAATGTGGGAAAGTGCTATAAGGGAATTCTAATAAATAAATTTATCTGACCATTAAAACCAAACTAATGAACAAAAACTAAGAGGGAGTACTATTTCTAATTAAATTTTTAAATGGAAAACCATATTTTTAATGTGAAGAAGAAAATCAAGCCTATTTAATTCCCAAATAATTTTGAAAATTATATCAGAATTTATCATCAGGTCTTCATGGCATTTAAAGGGGAGTTCTTCTGATTCAAACTTATTATCCACTCTAAAATGTTCAAAATTACCAGAAAATCCCACCCTATTTATGGTTTTATTGTTACCAGTTGATTACTTATTTACCAGTTCTGTAATGATAACAGCTCATCAGTTAGGAGGTGCTCTGTGAGAATGCAAGGTAGAAGAGGGTGTTTTTCAACTTGAAATAATCAATAATTTAGTTTTGATCAATTCTAATTTCTATGCAAATCAATGTGGAAACCCTGGCCCATCTGTTAAGTGAAGCCCACACTGAATGCACCTGACCACATGAGCAGCCTACATTAAATTCAGGTTTTTAACTCCATACTAAAGGGAGAAATTACCTGTGATGGTCAAAAGTTGGACTCAGTGGCACCAGGAGTGGGGCCCATTGACAGAATTAGGAACACTGAAATGTCAACTGCTCCCCCAGTATCCCAGGAGCAGCTAAACAGCTCAGGGGGTGATGCACTTTTGATACCTTGAGCATTTTAAAAATATACTCTCTGCAATGTGGCACTTTCCATAAGAATTCTGTTGCACTTTATGCATTTATTTATGCACACCACATATTCATGCCTGTCAGGAGATGTCTGCATGAAGATTTACTTTAGTGGACTCCAAATGATGCCTCTTTTACTGGTGCTGACACACAAACAGCAAAGCTTCCCAAGGTTTAAAATCATCCCCATTAGCACAACCTTCTTAAGCAGTTAATTCCTGCTCTGGGATATATTTGTAGCATGGGTAGTATAAGGCTTAAGGAAAAAAAAATCCTATGGAAATCTGAGATCTGGCCTGTCTCCAGTTTTGCCTTCCAGCAAATATTTTCTGTTTGCTTCCCCATTATTCCTCAGATTAACATAGAATGGTTTATTTTCGTTGTCATTGTCGCCTTGGAAGACTACAATTAAAATCTTTCCCTGCTCCTAAATGTTTCCACTGCTGTGTGTTCTCCAAACGAGCATTGTAAATGAACAATGAGGAAGGGAGCACACAAGAATACTGAAAAAAAAAGAAAAAAATCCCATGCACTTCCCTCCTTAAATCACAAAAAAGATCATAAAACCCCCACAAAAACAAGGGAATAATCCTCAATAGCTTGGAGCTTACACTGACAAACTGCATGAAGTCTTCTTTCTGGTGTTTCCTTCCCCTCCTTTAATTTAGTTGTAAACTAGCTGGGAATAAATTCTGGAGTCTCCAAATATGCATTGAAATGAGTGTGACACAGGGAAAAAATGTGCTTAGAGATAATCTGTATGTAAGGTTGCATTGTTCAAAGGAGAATTTTTCCAAGCAATCCTCTGACTTCATGTCCCCATGAGAGGAACTCCATTCATCATCAAAAAGGCTGTAATTAATTGGGAAAAAAATAACTGAAGGTGATTTTTGAGAAACACATGGGAGGTGAGCTAGACTATTAAATTTATCTCCAAGAGGAGATGTGGAAAATATTATATTTCCTTGTCCCAATAACCTTAGTTAATATACATTGATCAACTACTGCTTCACATATATGCTCATCTTATCAGTTTATCACCATCTCAAGGTTTTGTGCCAATTGTTCTGACATGTTCTCAATAAATGTAATAATAGCAAAAAGGACAAAAAAATAAATGGGAAGATCCATCTTTCAGTGACTACTAGCACCTCAGTAGATCAATACATGTCATAACATTCTTATCACTTGGAAAACAGAAATCCTTTTATGGCAATAAATCTTCAATATTTTAGTTATTAATTTAGATCAGTCATGACGGGCCCACAAGATTTCAGACTGGCACAGGAAAAAACCCTAAAATTAGCCCAAAATAATTGTGAAAACTATGTGATCTTAAGTTAAAACTTTCACCTTCATTGGTTTCATGGGTTTGAGATTTTTGCCCAGATTTTCAATGCCTATTTAATGGGGCAGATTCTGGTTTTTATCTTGTGGTGGAATTCTGTAAAATAAGTAAAATAAAACTAATGTGCTGTTTTATATTACTGTCAATCACAGAATAGTCAAATCCTGCTTTTTGGCACTGGAACATGACAATTGTCATAGCAAACAATACAGTACTGCCAAATACAGGGTGGATTATTGCTGCTGCAAGCCATGAGCAATAGCAGGTGTTACAACACAATCTGTTGAAGTTTGTGTGGTTTTTTCCACATTTCCACATTAGATAATTTTTTATCTAGTAGAACTAGGTGCTGTTATTGTTTTTGAGGATGATGGTGATGATGATGATGATGTCTGTAGCTATCTGTAGTTAGTGACAAGCAAAATCCAGGTCATCTTGGCTTTTAACATTTAAGCCCACTCAGTGTTTTGTAGAGTGATAAATTAAACATTTTCTTTTTAAAGATAAATTTAACTGTTGGGCTTGATGTTCTTCAAGATCTTTTCCAACCTAAAAAATTCTATGACTCTATAGATTAACTCATTTTCCTGATTAGAGTAAACATTGATAACGACTGTCTGGTTGTGCTAAATCATGATTCAGGATTTTCTGTCATTATTTGCCAATTCACACAGAATACCAACCAGGCTTTAAAAGTTACATATGTGCAATTCACTTTGAGCCTAGGAGCTGCTGCTTCGACCGGGAAGGCTGGAAGGAATCTTGGATATAAAAATTATATATAGATTGTGTATGTTCATGAAAAAAAGATGGCATCAAATATAGTCAACTTTTCTCTCACCCAAGGCTTGGAATTTATATAGGGCATATTTCAGGGAAAGGCTGGGGCTGTATTTTATATCTGGCTCCACCACCACAGCAGCAACACTAATCTCTGGCACAGGGGAAAGCTGTCATGTCAGACAAACTCCAGCTGTCCACTCTGCCTGTCACTTCCTCCAGCTCCAAGCCTGCAGCAGGGGATGGAGGGCTCTGTGAGCAGCAGGGCCCGAGGGACAGGAGTGGGACAGGAGCTGCTGAGCAGGGGGAGGGGGCAGAAAGGGACACGAGCACATTAGAGGTGAGAAAAGCGTTAAGAGAGGGTAGGATGGGCAGAAAATAAAAGCCTGCGCAGGGAGTGGAAGGAGAAGAGGATGATAAAGAGAAAAGCCACTGGGTGTCCCTTAGGGATATTTGCTTTTTGGCAAGCAGAGGAAGTTGATGCACACTTGCTTTGGGAAGTTCTCAGTGTGCAGGTGCCTTTAAGGTAAAGCTGGATGGCCCTGGGCTGGCCAATGTCACTGGAATGATTCCTGCCCCAGAGCAATGACATCAGGACATGCATGATGGACTCCACCTGATGTCATCGTCTGGGGCTGCCAGCCACGTGGCTCTCAGGAAGTACAAAGCTAAAATTTGTGGAAGGCAGTTCAGAGAGAACAGCAAGAGACATTTGCCTCTTGAATGTGAGACATCCTTTGAACACCCACACCTCAAGGTGAACAAAACCTTAAAATTCAACACACAGGTGTTCTGGGTTCGTTAACATACAGAATAACACTCTCAGGAATTTTCAGTTCAGGTTCACTCCAAGTTTATGAAAACTCTGGTTTTGGGATGTTTCTCCATGCCATGGAGTGCTGGCAGAAAGAGGGGCCAGGAGGTCTGGATCACTCTGTGATGGCACAGCCACAAGGAGTGACAGAGGCCAGGCAGCATCCCCTCCCAGCCTGTGGGGAATGAACTGCAGCATTTTCATACTCCACAGATGAGTTTTTGTGGTTGGGAAAGCTGGGATAGGTTTTTGAGATGGGTGTTCTTACACTTTGTTATAGGGGTAAGCATCAGACCCCCCTCAAAGACATTACTTATTTATTGAAAAACCTTTTGAAAATGTATGTTCATTCATTATTCTGCCTAAAATACCTCTGAAAAGTATTTTCTCTGTGTTTCCATAGAGGTGGATGTGGCATCCATCCACAATCGAGAGCATCTTCATCCAAAGATAATGGAACAAGTAGCCCAAAGGCTGTTATTGCCCTGCACTTCTTATCAGTGGTCCTGCAGCTGGTCTTGAGGAAAAAAAAAAAAGGAATAAAAAAATTTACTTCACTCTGAGAATTAAACCACTGAACAGTCTTTGCAGCTTTATACTTAGTCTAGTACTTTCTATTTCTCCTAGTTTGATAAAAATTTGGTCTATAATTAAGCACCCCACAGCGTCACCCCAGTTTTCAGAGGTCTGGAATATATTGTCATGTGTCTTTTTGGGAAATTTTAAATTGCTTTCCAGTTTTTTGTCAGAAGTTGTGTGCACTATACTGCTGAGAAGAGTTTCTTTTCAGTATTAAAAAAAATGTTTCTTAGAAAATAATAGTATCTATAAAGCCATTTAATTTTCTTTCAGGAAGGGTCCTACCCTTCAGTTTAGCTTTTGTTTGGCTTCTTTGAAGATTTGCAGATTTGCAGACGTACAGTTTTTAAAGGCTGGTTCATTACTTTCTTTCCTCTCAATCTTTTAATCAACTGATCATACAATGATATATGATGAAACTCAGATTCCAAGCAACAAATGAAAACAACCTCTGAAAAATATGAAACTGATATTCAAGAGCCAAATAAATCTTAAACCTACTTTTAAGCTCCAAAGAAAGCAGACAGCTGTGCTTTTGTATTTCTGTATTTGTGTTCTTTTTGCCAAAGACAGGAGATTAATCTGCAAGGAGGAAATGCCCGACCCATGGGCTGTTCTAGGGTGTGACCCAATGGGCTCAATAAGAGTGGAAAAAGAGAAAAATACAGTGCAGAGCTGAACCTGCCTCATTCAAAATAGCTGATGCAGACTCCAGGAATGTGTTACAATCACAGGTTGTTGCTAAAACAATGACAAGTAACTCTCTCGACTTTTTTGTCATTCCTCTAAGAATTCATGTCCACAGTTAATTTTCAGTACTTCCACTGAATCCCATAATAACTGAATCCTTCCAGTGATATTTTAATTAAAACATCAGGATCACATACAGAATATTTTAGCTGCTTTAAGACATGTTCACTGTGTCTGATTGAATTTCATTAAAACTCATTGTAGGTGAATTAAAATTTTGCCATTTTATTTTTGTCTACTTTTTTTTTTTCTTGTGAGTGATCTTTCAAGGGCATATCAGAAACACACCAAGTCAAGACTATTCAGCAAAACAGAGCCTTTCCAGTGCTGAGTAATTAAAGCTCTGCAGGCTTCCATGGCTCTGTACTGAGCTTAATCCTCACTAAAATTTAAGAGTAATGGGGGAAAAAAAATCTGTTTACACCATTACAGAAAGTCTTCATTAGCTTTGTATTCTTGACTCTATTGCCAAGAACTCATTAGGAATCTCCATATAAAATGGGGGAGGAAGGTTTTGTGGTCAGAGTGTGGCCACATATTCAAGGGGTGACCAAAAACATTGGGCTTAAACTTTCCTCCCTATTTAAACTTCTGGTTGTCAAAATAAGGATGGTAGCACCCAGGTCTTGGAATTACAGAATGCCAAAAGGTCTGCAAGCACTTGAAAAGAAAGTGAAACAACCAGCAAGGCTTTAAAATATTTATAGTACTTCTAAAATTAGCTGCATGTTTACTAAAAAGAGTCTGCACCTCAAGGAACTGAGTTCTAATCTGAAATAAAGAACCTCTGAAGAATACAAAGATTTAATCATTGTCCTGGGGAACTTGATGTGGTGAGTGACTGCATTCATTATGAAGCATCTTTCATGGCTTCCTGTAGATTTCTCTAGCTTTGGTGTTGGCAATTCCATGAAATGAATCCATAGGCTGAACAAAGGTCATTGGATAAAGTTAATATAGTTTAGTGTGTTGCAATATGTGAAAACCCCCTCAAATTTCCTTCCACGGTTTTTCATTTCTCCAAGTCTAAATTAAACTTCCAGCATCATATGCTGCACAGAGCCTGGAGCTGCCACTAATATACCTGTTTCCACGTGAAGAAACAATTGTTTCTCAAGAAAAGATTATGAAGCCAACAGAAAGAGAGTGGGGATGAATTTGGTAAAGTTGCCCAGAGTGGAACTCAGCCCTTTTTGCATAATGTGTCCTGCTTTGCAACCTTGTATCATATAAAATGTTGATAATCTCCATAAGCTGCCAAAAATATACAACAAGAGGAAAAAAAAAGAAAAAGCTTTGCTTCTCACACATACAGCAGGTCTCAGCAAACCCCAAATCTAGTGACTTACAAAATTTAATACAAATCTGCCCTTGGGGGTTTTGTCACTTGCTGTTGTTTCCACCAGAGCAGCCAAATCCACCATGAGTGCTCACAAGCAAGTGGCAGTGGAAATAAACCCCCCTGAATTTGTGCAAATCACTGAAACCCTGCTGCTTCAGTGGTGAACGCTGGCAGTGGAAAAGCCTGGGTAAACAAAACGTTAAAAGATGTTTTTCTTTAATTTGGTCCAACAGAGACGGAAAGAGAGTGCCCAGACAATAAAGGGATCCATGGATTAGTCACATACTGTGTTCACACGGTGCCTCTGCTCAGTTAAACTTGCCCTGCCTGACCTGCCTTCAAGATCTGTTATCATATATTCTCTGAGTATTATTTTGGAAAAAAAAAAACAAACAACAACAAACAAACAAAAAGACAAGCAATTCTTTTTTATTGATTTTTACTGCCAGTTTTCTTGATGCAGAAATACATTTTATGATCAAACTCCAGCCTTTACTTTTATGATAGTAAACAATATACAGAGCATTTTGTGCTGTTTTTTTAAGGAAGAATTAGTGCACATGTCATGAAGGAGAGAGAAGAAATGGGTCATTTCAAATCATTCCAAGTTCAATTCTCTATGTATTTCCTGCTCAGTTCTTTCAACCTACTTAACAATAACCATCACTGGAGGTTAAGAGTCTACTATTGCCCAGAAGGTGAAAAAAAGTGGAAATCATCTTCTTCTGAACTTTCCTGCCTAATTGCCAATTAAATATTAATTAAGTCTTACTTAATACCTAGATCTGCAATGCAGCTGAGTGCCACCAGAGCATGAGTCACAGCTCTCTGATGGCTGGCCAGTGAAGTCACCGCTATGTCAGCCTGCACACACGGGCATGCACAAGTTTACATCTACTGAAATTAATTCTTAGTGTAGTTTTAACATCCTGAAAAATTGCAAATAACCTCCCCACCCTGCCCTTCAGGAGGTCTGCAGACGTCCCTGTGTCTCTAATACTAAACAAGGGCTGTGTCTCTGTGTCTCTTTTTCAGGAGAAGGTCGTGTGGCTTCTCATCCTTGGAAGAAAAGAACTGGCTAAATCCCCAAAAACGTGTAGCAGGTACAAACACTGTCCCCTTGAACTGGAGACAGGCTTGATGGCTCCCAGAGGAGTATTCAAGAGATTTATTTAAAGAAGCAGAAAGAGAAATCTGCTCTTCCTTTGGGTGCTGATCGTATGGACTATAAAGGAGTCAAAATCAGTTAATATCCACGAGACATATTTATAAAATACAGCTAAAAGAGAGGGGTTATATGGAAAACCCATCTTTTATTTAGTCAGGGAATGGGCAAGGATGGAAGAAAGGATCATATGCAGCACCTGACTGCTAGAGAATGTGGAATCACAGCGCTCATCTATAATTTACCAGTTACTGCAACAGTTCATATACAGCTCCTTCACAAGGTTCTCACCCCAGCAGCCAGAGCAGTGCTGACAGAAGGTTTTCTGTCCTTCACAGAGTGATGATGGTCATCAGCTATTTTTCTGGAAATTCCTAAAAGAAATACAAAGATAGAGAAATATGTAGCCCCACAGATTTTTGTGAGCAGGGCTGACTGACAGAAGGACTTTGAGACCACTGAATTCTTGGAAAATTGGATGTGGTGGGGTGGGGGGAGAGCAAAGAGCCTGTTCAGATTGAAAAAGGGAGAAATTACAAAGCAAGGTACAAACCCATGTATTTTTCTATTCAAAAACCCAACACAAATGTATCAAATAATAATTTTATCTAAGTTGATTTGATCTTTAAAGAAAATTCTGCTGATAATTTTAGGGGAAACGTGAATTAAATAACTGTTTATTCAAATGGTGGCTTCTTCACTGGACAGCAACTGTTGAGTGTGAGGAACCAACAGAGCCCACCCTGCTCAGTCACCCAGGGCTGGCTGCACACCTTGGCATTAGGAACACAACAAACACTGAGGGAACGTGTTTGATGCCTTTCCTCGGAAATGGAAAAACATAGATTTTCTCTAACAAATATCTTGGGAAAAGAAGCTTTGTGTTGTCAAATATTGAGTAACTTAATCAATATGCAGCACTAAAGAAAGCTGAAGCACTCTAAAATGCCATTACCTCAGCAGGTACGAAAAGCAAGGGTTCAGCCTTACAGGTTTTTCAGGGAGGAAATGTGGCAGGTTTAATTCTTCTTTTCATGAAAAGGACTGTCACAATAATAACTGGCCTCAGCAGAAGCTCTTATGTGCATAACAGAGAAAACCATGAAGAATACATACTTAAATATCTAAAATCTGTCTTGGAAATTTCCCCCCTTTCCTAGCTTAAAGAAAAAACCTCTGTGTATTTCTGTATGGAAAAAAATACATCTCGATATTTCCATGGTGTAGGAATATTTAGAAAAATTGTAAATATACTACAAATACTGAGAAAAATATTATTTGCTTATGATATTTTTCTACCTTGAGATTTGCATTTATTGTCACTTAAACAATGCAGAGGAAAGTGGAGATGTCAGTTTTCATGGTTTTCTGGTTTTGAATACACATAGAATAACACAAACATGTTTTTTCCAGTTTCTCCTCCACAAATGCAGTATACTCCCATTTCTTAGACCAAACCCCAAATATATCCATGACAGGTACATTGTCGAATCTTCTGTTCAGTTCTGCTTTTAGAATGTTTTTATTTTGAAAAGAAGAAAAAAAGAGTACACACACACACTTTCTAGATCAAGGATCTTTTTCTCAGTAAATGAGCTCTTGCCAAGAAGCAGCAATCAAGCAATCAAGTAAAGAGTGAGACAAAATCTTTGCCTACTGCCAAAATTCTCAGCTTCAGGACACACTAAGTACATAAGGGAGGTACATAGAAGGCTGAGATCGTTTGCATCTTCCCAGTTACCAGAGAGATAAATTCACTGGAGCACTGTAACTCTAAGGAAAAGCCATATCCAATTGTCATGAGATTTCCAATAAAATGCAGAATCTGCCAGAGCCTCTCCCTTGGCAGGACTCAGCTCTGCTGTTCCAGTGGTGCATTTGCAGCTTATTGTGCAGGCATCTCTGCTGGCCTTGCACAACCCTGGACTCTCTTATTAAATGGCATCAGAGCTCGGCTTTGCTTTGGGTTTTGGGGCTTCTCCAAGATTCTGCATGGGAAGAAGGCATGGGGGTCTGCTTTGCTTCCTGCTGATCCACAGGGTCAGGCACAGCCACTGCTTTGGACAGGGCTCAGGGGTAGGAGCAGCTCACACCAGGTCATGGAATTTTCCTGTAGGACTCTACCTTTAGACAGAATTAACAGAACCCTGGAGAGCCCGCAAATTCCTCACCAGCAGCAGTGCCTCCAAAGAGAAGAGGAAGGGACAGGGATGTCTCTGACCTGCCCTCCCCAAACCACTGCCACTGCCCCGGCTTGGGAAGAGCAGCACCTCTGCCAGCCATGGGCAGTCCTAAACCAGCATCTCCTAAACCAGCATCACCTAAACCAACCTCTCCTAAACCAGCATCTCCTAAACCAGCATCACCTAAACCAGCATCTCCTAAACCAGCATCTCCTAAACCAGCATCACCTAAACCAGCATCACCTAAACCAACCTCTCCTAAACCAGCATCTCCTAAACCAACCTCTCCTAAACCAGCATCTCCTAAACCAGCATCTCCTAAGCAGCATCTCCTAAACCAGCATCACCTAAACCAGCCTCTCCTAAGCCAGCATCTCTCAAAGCAACATTTACATCCTGCACAGAGTGTAAAACACGGCATAAATCCCGGTGCTCAGCTGGAAGCTGATTTGTTCCAGTTCCTCAGGTGCCATCCCAGCCCCTGCAGGTCTCTGCCCGGTGCAGCCAGGGAGTCCCAGCCCTTTGCCAACGGCTGCACTGGAGGAAATTCCAAACCAATTGCAAGTCAGCCCGAAGGCCACTGGACCTGCCCTCCAACCAAATCATTTTTCTGGTGAAAGTTAAGATCCAAATCGCTGGAGATGCCAAATGGAAGGTACAGCTCCCCACAGTTCGTTTTTTAAAGGCAGAAAACGAGCCAAATGCAAACTGAGGTTAATGCAATATATACAAGAAGGAGAAATAAGATTAAATGTGATGTATGTGCCAAGAGGCCTTCTACAAGCAAGGGAAAAAAGAGAATAAGGTTAACATCTTTGATTTTTCTCCTCCCCATCCCCAAGAGCTGAGAGGAGTCTTCATAGCAGCAAGGTCAATTCTAATCTTATTTCTTTATTCCTCACAGTTATTTCATTCCCTTCATTCCCTTCATTTTTTAAACTTCACAGCAAAATATATTTTTTTCCAGAAATTTCAATCCAGGGTCAGTTTGATAACATAGCAGCTCATTTTAAGTAACTAACAAGCATGAGATGTAGAAAGAAACCTCTTTAAACAATAGCCACCTGCAACAAATATTGTAAGAAAATGCACCCTTTTCTTCTTCTGAATGATTGCTGCCTCTCTTGAAAACATTAACATTTTGCACACACACAAAAAAATGATGCAATTAGCAAGAACTTTCTCTATTTCTGTTCTCATTACTGCTGATTACCAAAAATTATCAGGCAAATAATGGCTGATTTCTCTTCTTATGATCAATTTGTTCACCCTCCATCTGATTTCTCTGGCAATGAACTCAAATGTAGCCTCTTGTGTCTGTGGCACTTTGTAAGAGGGGGAAAATGGGGGGAGGGAGAGTGAGAGAAATTAAACAGCAATTATGTGTAAAGTGTCAGAAGGTATTTAAGTTATCTGTGCCAACTCATAATTTTACTTCAAACCCTGCAATTTTTTAAAAACATCTTTGTTAAAATCATAGGTCCTAGAATGATCTGATTAAGCCAAACTTCATTTATTAATAATAACAATAAATAAAACCAGCTTCCCACATAGCAGAAAGGTTGGAAGTGTGTTCTCAGTATAAGTTTGAAATTACTAAAATTCTTAAAAGCTCCCAAAAAGTCATCCCCCCCAAAAAAAAATTAAAAGGGAGACCTCAAATCTCATAATTTCAAAGGCACTCATGATTTTGGGGTGATAACATTCATTTTTTAATGGTAGGGCAAGAGTGTTACCATGGCAGCTGGCAAGAAATGGGATTGCTTCCACTTGAACACCACAGCACAGCCAAGTTTTCAGCAGTTGCAGAAAAAGCTATCTGGGAACAGTGCTGAAAAAAAAAAACAAACCACAAAACCACCCAAAAACCTGTGCTGAGTTCTACATTGCCAGAGTTATTCCTATTACCATCCAACTCCCCACTTTAAGTCTGTTTGGCACAAACCTTTGCAAGCTGCAGTCAATCTTTGGATGCTGCACAGGCACCCCAGGATTTTTCAGGAGGGGTAGGAAAGATTCCTCCTGCTTGCAGCATTTAATGCCCTGGAGTTGAGGGCAGAGCTGAGCAGGCTCATCCTCTGCCTGGGAGGACACCCCCAGCCCCCTCCAGGGAGCTCTTCCTTGAAGGCACAACTGCACTTCCCATACTTAAGACCAGGCAAAATGATTTGCTTTTCAAAATGTTGAAAAAAAAAAAATACTATTCTCAGCCCGAGACTTTGCATTTTAAGCTTTAGCCTAGAGCAAATTATTAAGGCAGAATTACTGCCTAAATCCCTGGAAATAGGGGTTTATAGTGAAAATACTGACAGATCCATAACTATAGCCATGCAAATACAGCAGATAAAAATATGTATAAATGATAATGTAATTTAATGGCTTAAAGAACTTTTACTGGGGAGGAGGGGAACGTCTGCTTCATTTTGACAGTGTAAAGTGTCAGAGCAGAATCCAAGGATGTAGCAGAGTCATACTCTATACTTCTTGGAGATTATTTGACAAGAACAATTTCAGTGTTCTATTTAACGCACTTATGACAAATTTAAGTGATGAATTGTTGCCTGAGAGACAGTGTGGCTGGAATTAGCAGAACAAATTCTCTTGTTATGGGAGCAGCTGCAGGCCAGCTCAGTGCTGAAAGGCATACTGAAAGTTAGGTAAGGGAAATGTGAAAAGAGTATTCTGTCAGTGGAAGTGAAAATGGAAAGCTATATATTTATTAAACCATAATGTCACCAGGTTAGACTTTGAAGTACCTGAGAGGCACTGACTCCTCAAAGTCTGTGGATACAAGAACAGGATCAAAGTCTTTTTGGAAAAGGCGGTTTGCTAAGAAAAGCAAACATTACTGTACAACTCCAGGTGTCACTTCAAGTCAAATATCATATTATTTCATTGATCTCCTCTAATGTGGAGTAAAATTGAGCAAACTGCTCTATAAAAATGAACCTTGATTTAATAATAGTGGAATGAAGCCTGGCATCATTCTAGAGGTCTCATTTTTGAATCATTTTCCATGCTCAGTAAACAGTTACAGCCACTCTGAAATCTGCAGTTACTGGAGGTCTAATTTCACCAGTGTCCCAGACACAGCAGTTCAGGGGGAGAAACTCACCCATAAAGAATACTGAACTGAATATTTTCAAAGCGCAATGTGAAAAGCAGGGGTTGTAAAGTGCTGCCTGAACTACATCCTCAAAACAGCCACATATGCAGGTTTTTGGAAAGAAAGGTTGGCCACCTGGTGAAGGAACAGATCAGGAGACCTGGATCCAGTTAATAAATCTCTCCCTTTGTGGCCTTAGTAGTTTAATACTTTACAATTTTTTTTGTCCATCTGTAGAAGAGAAACTATGCTTCCTTTCCAGAGTTTAGAGAAAAATGGAAATGTTTGTGCAAGAGACCTTTCACTCTGCACAGGTGTCCCTAAGTGGAGGATCTGCAGTCATGGGTAGTTTAAAGGATGTTGACATCCTTAAAAACACTGTAAAATGTGTAAAATAGGGAGGGGAGTTCAAAATGAATACTGAGCAACCTGCTGCTGTTACTGCTTCTTCTAAGCTTTATATATTAGAGGATGGAACATTGCATGTTTCTAAATATTGCACATGCAGGTGCTGTACATGTTTTTCTACATTTTCTGTATTTAGAGTTCATTGCACATGGAGAGTTATGCCAGATATAAGGACTTACTAAAGGCAAGATGAAGAGTAGCCTCTCTTAATTCAGAAGAAAAGTGCTCAACATTCAACAATTCAGATATCATCCCCATAAAATCCTGTTGTTTAGTCCATGGAGTCACCTGGATGTGCTTGTGGACTTCATAAATCTTCAAAACCAGACTTGTGCTTAAATTATTCTTGATTTCTGCCCACCCCCATCCCTCTCTCTCCTACTGGCTCTTCCCACTAACATTTAACTTCATCCACTGACATTACAGTCAATATTTATACTGTTTGGAAAGAAAAGAAAACATGTCTGGCAACTTAAAAGTCAAACCAGGAATTCTCCCAAATCATATAAATGCTTATGGACCTGAAATCAGTAATTAAAGCAAGAGGAATCTACCGCTACTATTTTTTGTAATTTCCATATTACTCTACTTTATCAAAAGCCACACACTAAGTGATCAAATTAATCTGAGGCGTTTAGAGCAGGGACCATGTGGCAGTTTACAAAGCACTGGTTGTTCACAATAATTTGGACATGGCAAGTAGCCAAAGGACTGCTCACAAACATATGGTTATTTATTTCCACTAAACAGCCACTAATACAGCCTGTTTGTTACATTACTTGATAAATATAACAAGCTTCAAAACCAAAAAGGACCACAAGTGTACAAAGCAATTAATGAAAACAGCCCAAAACATCATGTAGAACCACCAGCATCCTGAATCCCAGTGTGATTTGCTAAATTCTTTTCCACTATCACTCAACAGATCCCCAAAGACTGGCTGAAACTTAATGTACTGTAACATGTTTGACTCCTTTGTTTAATCACATCTGAAATGGCACCTTCTGGAGTGACACATCAGCTGAAAGAGTTTAACTGTTGTTCTGAAAACAGCATTGATCCATGTTCTGCTTTCAAGGCTGTGAGAGGTGCCTGTCTGTGGAAAGAAAAGTGAGGGAGTGAAGTCCACGGAATTGGTGACAACAACAGGGTAAATTTCTTTTGGTGAGAAAGAAATTCACTTTAAAATGTATTTCATCCTTTGAACTCTCCCCACAAATTTGGATTCTTTGCTCCTTGCCAAGTGCCACGAACCAAATCCTTAGTTGCCCATGGAATGTTTGAAGCCAAACAAAATATTCAATAGTGAATGAAAATTCCACCAGCAGAAAACATTAAACAGAAATCTGTGTGTGTGTCTTCCTCACTGTCCAGCTCACACAGGCTCTGTTCAGAGCTCCCAGAGCAATCCTGCAACTGCTGCTGCCAGGGTCAGCCAGAGCTTTGGGGTGGATCCATCGAGGCCTTTCCCTTGACATTAGCAAGCCAAAGCTTTTTCTTTTCAGGATGCAAACTGGGCTGATTAGACTCCTTTAAACGAGAAGGCAAACCAGAAGAGATACAAAAAAGGCCACAAGCAGCAATTTCGCCCCGGCCTTGCTCTCATGGGGGATTTCTCACTTCAAGGCCTGGTGCTTGGCCCCACGGGGTCTCTGGGAGTTTCTCCTTCCATCCCCATGGACACCGGGGCTGTAACTTCCCTGCCTTCCTTCACCCATCCTCTCCAGCTCCCAGATTATCTCCTGCTTCCAAAATGCCCAACTGGATCCAGGCACAGCTTTCCCAAAGGAGGGTAACACCCGTGCTGAGGGCAAACAGAACAGGCGCTTTTTGCCACCGAGACCAAAAATTTTGAGGGCAAAACCCAAGAAATGGAACACATTTTATGGCTTATAAAATGAAAGATGGGAGGGCAGGAGCCCACCCCTCTGCTGGGAAGCTTCTGGACCACCAGAGCAAGCTGTCATTTTTTTTTAAACATACAAATCTTAGGTGAGAGGAGCAGTTGTTGAATTACGGTTTTAAATCAGAGTGATTCCCTCTGCTGGGATCTCACTGGGGATCATCAATAGCTCATCTGAGAGCGCTGCTGCACAAATCATCCTCATCCCAGGATCTGTTGTATGCTAATGAACAGCTCTGACTTCCCTGCTCAGTTAGGCAAGATTAAGTGACAGGATTTACAGTCAGAAAATGCAGCCAGAGGGTTCAGATTCTCAGGCTGCTGGAAGGATGCACCAGCCACAGAATAATGTTTGAATTTGGCACTCAGGGAGGATGAATGTTTAAGGATAAACACAGGGAATAGGTTATAGAATATTTTCTCTGTATCTAGAATAACTATATGACCTACAATATCACAGCCATTTACTTCTTCAGTCTTTTACAATATACTAATAGCTGCTAAAAATAATGGCCAAATACTTTCTAATAGAAACAGATATTTTTTCTGTTAGAAAACTAAAAAATAAACCATGGTAAATTGGTAAGCAAAGTATTCTTTCATCTTCTTATAATGGAAAATAACTGAATGTCATTTAAATAGAATTTTATCAAGAATCCCGTTCCTGACTGAATGTATAAAAACAGAGCTTCCTCATAAATGGATCTATTTCCTGGGGTTTAAGCTCTACCAGAAATTTTACTGGAAAAGAGAACTGACAAAACCTTATCCATGGTAGCAGAAATAATACTGTTAATTATACCAGAGAATGAGCTGTCATTTTAGAATTTGCATATACAGAAGGCTCATTAATAGTGATTTCTAACTTCCTTTACCAGCATTCTTTTAACAAGTGCCATATCTCT
The DNA here is from genome assembly GCA_013396995.1 of Dicaeum eximium. NCBI lineage: Eukaryota > Metazoa > Chordata > Aves > Passeriformes > Dicaeidae > Dicaeum > Dicaeum eximium. Next base: position 589,838 of record VWZP01002803.1, read on the forward strand.
TGGAAGTGAGGAAAAAAAAGGCAGAAGAAGGGAGACACAGGATGTCACAGTATTTCCAGCCCTGAGCAAGGAACAAGACAACTTTGGCAGCAGCAGATAAATCTCCAGGCTCCCACACTGGGGGATGTTATTACCCAGCTGTGGAAATAAATGGGCAACATCTGTGAGGATTGGACAGTGGACATGTGCCAAACCTTCCCAAAAGCACGAGACATCCTGGAGAGGAAGAAGAAGGAAAAAAAAAAAANGAAGTGCCAATAATGTTTGTAAGCTAAAGCCAGTGTAGCAGACAGCAGGACTGCAGGGAGAATTCAAGGCACAGCCAGAGCAGTCAGTGACCTTCCTAAATTATTCATTATGTGTCATTTGTTTGCAGCCTGAACACTTACTTGAAACTCACAATCAAGATTTGAATCCCACCTCTGGTTCTGGATAAACAAAAACAATTTTTCCATGACCCATTGAGCCTAATTTGAATCAAGCTATGGAACTTGCCTAATTAACCCATTGGGTATTTACTGCACTCTCTTTAAACCACTATTGACGTTTGTTTTAGTGCATCCACACATGGGACCACCAATCAGGCTCTTCTTCATTTGTAGAACATGCCAGATTTAAGCTCCAGTAGAAAAAAACCCAAATAATTCTCATTTCAGCAAAACATTTTTAATTCTTGGAAAGGACGTACCTCAAGCTGACCTCTGAAAATCCCAACAATTCAACTTATTATGTCAAAGCAATAGAAAAGGAGACAGTGAAGATCAAAAGAAATCAGGACATGCAAAAGCAGAGATGTTGTGACCAGAGTTAAATAGCTTTGGGTACAAAGTTCTGTACACCAAATACGAAAAGCAAGGGCAGCTCTAAGATGTCCTTAACACGGCTCCTTTTGAAAGAGTCTGGTACCAAACCCAGCCTGGAAGCACAACTGAGGATAATTTTCTGTACTTATCTCCCTCCTTCCTTGAGTTCAGCAGGTTTTTGGCTACCTTGGTGCCCTTGGGAGGTGCTGGATGGTGGAAAGCAGGCTCAGGTTGGTGGAACTCAGAGGCCAACCTGGGCTGCTGCTGACTCCCCACCCTCTCTCCAAAACCTCCCAAACTTCAGGACCTTCCTGAAAACCAACCCAGCAGTGACAGATCACTATGCAACAGCACCTCTGAGTCTAATCAGGACCCTCAATAATCCAATTTCTTCAGAAGGACAAATAATTCCTGTGTGTCCAAAGTGTTGCTGGGGCAGCACTGAGTTACAGCTGACTGTTTTTCACTTTCACCCAAGGCTGTTTTCCTTAAGATCCTGAAATCTTCCCATGCAGAACTCCTGAAGACAAAGAGACTTTGTTAAGGAAAGCCTCAGTAGCTGATTCTGGTGACAAACTGCCCTAAATTCCAGGTGCTCTATTTTATTTCCTGTAAGGTAGCACACAAGTACCACAGTGCCTCCCTCTCCTTGGCAAGGATGGGCTCCAACAGCTTCCCCACAATAAAATGTCCCCAAAGCTTCAGCTAGTCAAAAATAATGAGTCTTCTTTCTCACCAAGTGTTTGCACTTCCTTTCAATTCAGTATTACTGGAAAATGTGACTGGAAAATATTGCAAATAACTTAAAGACTTTTCCCCCTTCTGAGATTTGTCAATTTATACCTTTTTTCACTAATTATCAACTATTAGCATGTTCATAACTGTTTACTGAGATACACATCTGACTTTCAAAACACAAATGCTGCATCAAACCCGTACAGCATTTTATCACACATCAAGTTACAAGACAATTTGTTACCATTTAATTCTTTTATGCTAACTCCAAAATTCAATCCAAGGTTTCTCTGCCTTAAAAGGCACGATTAGTTTAAATTCCTGGAAGTGGGCTTTTTTCCATTATTCATATTTAAATTAAGTTCCCTTGAGATGGAAGAAAAGCAAGGAATTTTTATCAAGAGACTAATAATATAACCAGTGAAAAATCTGAGCATTTTTATATTGAATTTATAAATCATGCTAGCAGTAACCAAACTGTTTAAATAATACATAGAGTTTAACTATAACATACTTATTGGCATAAGAAATTTTAGTGCTTTTTAATGTAACAAATCACTCAGAAAATATTCTCAGTTAATCATTACCATACTCAAGCTTAGAGAGAGGTCTATATATTGTTCCCTTTATAATTTGGTAGGAATGGCTGAGTCATAAAACCTCACACTGTGTGCCCCTTGATTTCAAATTTCCCGAAGATGTTTGGGTACCCTGACAAAGTATCAATTTGTCTCTGTGCTGTAAGCCACACTCTGGAGATGGAATAGCTTGTAATTAAACCCAGGAGCAGGGATTAATTAAAATATACATGTCTGAGAGCGCATAGATGTGTATTTGTGTTTATGATAGGAACAGTAAAAATACCCTCTAGCCCAGATATGTGTGAAATGAGCCTCTTCCTCCCCATCAGTGTTTGTCAGTGCATTTATCACAGAGAGAGAACACAAAAGTGGTGAATACACAAAATTACTGGGCGCAATGGGGTTCAACTTTGGGGGGTGTAACTTTGGGCTGTGGCTGAGCCAGGCAGTGCTGCTGGACAGATTTCAGGGTCTCATTCTGCAGGGGATGGCTCATCCTGAGCACTGAGCCCAGGCCACCCACCCCTTCCCCAGTGCTTAGGCTGCAGCAGCTCTGGGACATTCGGAGGGGTTGGAGCTTTTCTTTGTGGTGTCCCCTCCTACAAAGGAGCCCCCCGAGGGTCCCACGGGATCTGGGTACCAGAGATTTCCTGAACAGGTGAATCCATCAGAGCATTCAGTGTGAGAAGGAGCAGAGCTCAGAGGGTTCAACCCAGACATGCTCCATCGCCAGCCTCGCTCACGTCAGGTGACATTTTAATTACAGGGGTCAAAGCTGAGGAATTTGTGTCGAGACCCAGATCTGAACTTTCCCACATTACTGTGGTAGTAAAAAGTTGAATTTTGTGCTCTTTTCCTGTCCCATCTCTCATTTTCATATTGGAAATACTTATCTATTAGTATTGCCCATCAATATTCACCCAACTTCAAGGCATTTCCCTTAAAATTTCAGGCATACACTTTATTCTTCTTGCTCTTTCAGTGACAAATTCCCATTCAACTGATGCAATTATTGTACTAGACAAGGACAGATCTTTGAGAAAATGACATTTTATGTTTGGTGGGTTTTTTTGCTTTTGTAATGTTGCTACTTTGTTGAGCACCAAGTCATTTACCTACAGCATTATAAGACACAAGAAATAACTCAAACCCCCGTGGGTATATTGGAAACCTCAGGTTTATCAGGACCAAGGTCCCAGGTTCATGTGCAAGTTTGCAGCAGGGCAAATACCTTAATTCATCACATTGTGTAGTTTTTATGCTGCTGTATAAAATTAATTGGCTTATTCTGTTAGGGATATTTTATGATGAGGTCCTGTAATTAAGAGATTTGAGATGAAATAGAGGGTACAAAAAAACTGAAAACTGCCCACTAGCTTCAGTTTATTTTTTATGACCAAACTACTTAGATTAACAATTAGCTTGAAAAGTCTATTTCTTTTTCAGGTGTTTAAATATTAAAAAGGGCAGAGTCCATAAAAAATATGGATTAAGGCTAAAACAAATGTCTTCCATATAAAAATGAAAAAGATTAGCACAACCATTACAAAAATCATAGAACCCATGTGTCAGAATTGCTGGAGATTATTTAACTTCTAAAAATTGTCCTCACATATTTGGGGAAAAGCAAGAGCAGCTCCATTAAGGTTTTTTCCTTAGAGCATTGTTTCCCCCTAAATAAAAATATCTACAGAGAAGCGGGTGGGAATTACCAGACATACTTGGAGAGCAGAGTGGTTGCACCTCACCCAGGAATATGCCAAGATAGAGACCCACGGTTAAGTGGCTCCCAAATTAGTTCAAGAATCCATATTTCTTCAATATTTTAGTATTTCTAGTCCATGTGATTTCAAATAAACTGATGAGTCCCTAAAATGTTCCTTTATAATCTGCTGAAAGGGAAGTCTGGTGCTCTTTAGAAAATGTCACATGTAAGAAGAAACTCCCTTAAATACACAGATATTTCATAGGAAATTCTATCTGGTTGATTTCAGGCTGATAAAAATCCCAAACTGGGCTTTATTTTACACTCATCTATACATTTAGGGCACTCTGATGTCTAGCACATCTGCCTGTGTGCAAAATGACAATTTCTCTAGACTGTGATAACCTTTCCACTATGATTCCCTTCATCTGGTACCAAAAAACATAATTAATTTGCCTTATGAGTTCTAGTGGACAGAAATACTTGTCTTGATTTTATTTTAAAGCACCAGGGACACATGTGATGACTCACCAATAAATAACATTAAAACCTGAAGCTCACACGGTCAGCAGCACTGTGGTAACAAGAGGTAAAAGGGTGTTAGTGAAATTATTCCAACCCTGTCACCTCACCCAACTGAGACACCAATATTTTTATTAAAAAGCTATGTCATGCTTAAAAGACAAATCTTGCAGGTGTCATCTTTTCTCCTTGGCTAGAAAAACCTATTGTTAGCAACTGTGAATTTCCCCATCCTTCAAGTCACATCTATGGCTCCAGCAAGCCCAGGCACTTTGTCCAACTGTCGTGTCTTAATTTCAGAGTGATTGGAGGATACACTCCAAATTTCTCAGGGGACTCTCATGACCTTGTTATATTAGCCCTTCAAATGGATATAAATTTTATTCCATGGTTCAGCAGACATGGGTTCTATTCTCAGTTCTGTGATTATTAAAAAAAAAAAAAAAAAACCACTGAGGGCCATGATTTTCCAAAATAGAGACATTTAAGCAAGGCTTTAAATCTCTGTGTGAGCTCCCGAAAAAAGTGACCAAGAAACAGTCCCAGGATCTTCCTGCCATGAATGGGAGTTGGAGGAGACCACAGAAGGCTCATTTTCCTGGAGCATCTGCACTGCAGAGTGAAATGGGCTCTGAAAAGCCTCCAGGCAACGTGGCCACACTGGTCCATCCCCTGAGGGGTGTGTGGGACAGGCCCTGCTGGACCCCAAAGTGGCCAGGGGCTCTGGCAGCTTTTGCTTGGGTTGGAATGGCAGCTGCACAAGGGGAAAAATCACTCATTTGTACAGATCATACTCCAGGGCTGTTAACAAATGTTTCTTTGCTTGCCTTTGGAGCAGAAGTCACTTGGAGAACGTGTTCTGGAGAGACGAAGCACCCACACCAAGGCTCTCACAGCACCCACACCAAGGCTCTCACAGATCGTCTCTGAAGTCCATAGTCCAGCTAAATTCCCATTGTGAAATGAAATTCCAAGCCACATTTTCAAAAGACCCTGCTTTGGTTTATCTCAATAGCCACTGAATTCAACAATAGACCCCCCAGTCTGAGAAGGAGCAGCTTTAGGTCAACACCATTCCATTTCTTTCTGCATACTTTTCAAAAACACGTACAAGTACTTCACTTAGAGACTTTGTCTCCAGGAACTGCATCTTAATATCAGGAGAAATTTCTATTTAAAGGATAGGAGAGATGCTCTAAAGCCTTTCCTCTTCTGCCTTTTCTGCCAAGTACACACATCCTAGGGACAAAGGATTTATGAGAAGCTAAAGAGGAACATTTTTGTGGGTGCCCTTTGACAAGAGGTACCAGCACTACACTGCACAGGGACAAAATAATACAATTTAGGCTATTGTATTCTTGTAAAGGAGAAGGTTAAAGGGGAGATTGAGTTTTAGTTGTTCAGCTCAGAAGAAGGATTAGCAAGGGAATGTTGTTGATACTTACTGAACAATATCTACAGTTGCCTTTTGTGCTGTATTAATTTTCAGCAACAGAACAGCAGCCAGGAGAGATTTAAAAGGAGAGCCCCAAATGGCTGACACCTCTGTAAGGTGCAGGTGATTGCCCATGAGACATCACAGAAGTGCATTGCAATAAACACATTGATATAAGATAAAGTAATAATAATAAAAGTAGCTGAGGACAAACCCTGCACACACAGTGCAGTTTCTTTTTAAACAAGATATTTTCTTGAGATGTCTCAGCTTGAAAACACAAGCAATGGGCACAGCCCAAATTACTATTGATTGTTAAAAATCGTGGCCAAAAAATACCAGAAGGGAAATGTAGTAAGATGCTTAATAAGCTTAAGCAGAACACTTGTTTATGCATTTATCTCACTTCAAGAAATTAGATTTCTAAAATATCTCCTATTGGCCATACAGTATTTTGCCTCCTCCATTTCAGAAATTTAATTTAGTCCCATTCTTAAATATTCAGCATGATGGTTCATTTCCTAATCTACCATGAAAGCAACTCAGAAAATGTTTATACTCATTTCTTTTTTTGTGGGAAGGGAGGTAATCACAGCTTTGTCTCTAATGTGGTTTCATGCTTTCCTTATAGGCATTATTAGATTAACCTGATAACTCTCAAACAAATTTTGCCACCAGTGATGATCCAAAGACATTTTCAATTATAACCTTTCAGTGTTATGCATATCATGATCACCACTTAGCAAATGGAAGAACCAAAAGCCTTCACTGAGGAAGTTTTCTCATACGGATTGAACACATTTTCACCAAAATTGATTCAAAGCACAGATTTGTCTGTGTCCTTGGTTTTTTGCTATTAGATAAAAACGCCTTGGTTTGCTGCTATGTTTTTTGCTGTCAAGAAAACAATAGTTAATTCTTTTGCAGTACAGGGATAATATCAAGCAGATTATGCCAAGCTGACCCGTTTTTTCCCCAGCAAGACCAGGAGCCAACCTTCATGTTTTTGCCTTAGCAAAACAACCACTCCCAAAGTCTTCTGTGTTTGTTTTCCATGCTACTCTGAGCTCTTTGCAGTGTTAAGTGAACTGAATGGGTCTTGTGAACAAAATCAGTAGAACAAGTTGAATTTTCCTGCCAGCATATTGGCCTCCTTACCCGAGGAGCTGACGAGAGCTTGTGCTCAGGCTTTCCTTTTTTTATCTCTTGCCAGTCACAGGCTGATACCTCGATTGTTACTCAGCCTATTCCCACCTTTTCCCCTGAAAGGCTGGAGCTGGGTGTTAGTAAGCAGCTCTGCCTGAAGGATTCTCATTAAGCTGCAGCTTTTGTGGAGGTTTGGCTGTGGCTGCCATTTATCTCACACCTGAAAGGATCCGCTTCCTGTAAGACAGGTGGATTTTAAACCTCCTTTTTCTGTCTCCAGTGCTTTCACTCACTTGCTAAAAACTCTTAGCAGATGCTCTGAGTTGTTCAGAGCAGTCATCAAACAGAGGGGTCTGCAAAGAGGCTTAAAAACCCAGGGCTGGGTATGGAAGGTGCAGAGAGATTTAAACCCTCTTTGGACACTTGGTGTGTAATAGAATCTGGTTCTCAAGGCAGGTCAGACTGGAGACACAACACTCTTCATCCTGGAACAGGTGAAAACAAATCCCTTGCCTGGCTTGCATGGCTTCATGCCTGTGTTTTAGGCAAAACCCAGCAATTAATGGTTTTCTTCAGAACTATAAAATCACAGGAAAAAAAAAATAAAGCAAGGAAAGCCAGTGTTCCTTGTCTGGACCCCAGTGACATCCTGGAAGAAATCAGAATTGATCCACAAAACCCTCTCTTTTTTTTGCTTTTCTCTTTATAACTCCCACGAACAAGCGAGGAAAAAGAACGGGACAAAATTCAAGCAATAAATGTATGCTTGAATTTTAGCTTGTGAACAGAAGCACAGTGCCAACAAGCCAGCATCATCTGCAGATATTTGACTTTTTTTTGCAATACTCTTACAAAAGTTTAGCTGGTCCTCTGACTTTAAATGTTTGAGAAGCGCAGACTTCAGCTGTTATTCCTGGAACTGAGATGGTCTCAGAGAATTCAAACAGCCTTTGTGCAGTTGTGGGCTGTATCACCCTCCTGATCTCTCACAGCACAATGAGGACACCCTTATTTGAAACGTGATCCTGGCATCTTTGGCTTTCCATGTTTTAAAGAGGTGGATTTCCAGAAGGTGGAAAAACCCTTTTCCCAGTAAAGCAAACATTAATTGGAATAATTATAAACATCCATGACCCAGCTGAAGCTGGAATTGGTCTCAGGGATCAAGGCCACAAATTTGCAAAGCATTATGAATATGCCTTATTTTATGAAATGATGGTGTTTTTCCCTTTGGCTTCAAGGGAAATATTCACTGTATAAAATCACACAGATGTCTAAATCTGAGCTGGACATGTTCCCAAAACCCGAACAAAGAAGCCAAGAAGATGGACCAATTGTATAGCAGAGAATTCACCATTCTAAAAGCCAGGAAAAGATAATTTTGCAAGAAAATACTCTTTCATCTAGGATTTAAGAATGAATAGCATCTAACCATGTAAATACTCTGCAGAGTGATAGGTTTTTACCTTGTTCACCCAAACCTGTTTGCTGCATTATTCAGAAGTGCTCCAAAAATTCTGCAGTGCCTTTTTGCCCCTTTTCCCAGTTTATCACCAGGGAAAGATGGGATATGATAAAGAATAATTGCTTGCATATAAAGTGCACAATTTCAAGGCTTTATTTTGGGGGTACAAGTTATACCTCCATCTGCACATGAATTGCTGGTGCAAATATTAACATTTGAATGGGAAATGACCCGATTTATGAGCGTGGGCCAGGTTGCCAGCTCTGCAAGTGCTGAATCCGTATCCTCTTTTCCAAGGACAGGCAAATCTGCTGAAGCTGTATCTCAGCCAGGAGAGAAACACGTTCCTTAAATATCTCTAGCCATTGATGGTGAGGTGCAATTCCAAAAGGCTGGAATGATGGCTTATTCTAGAGCAGGAATAACAGAGGTTTGGTGCACTGGTAGATTAAAGCAATATTTTGGCGTTTGCAGATCAGCAGATCAAGAAATGTCTGAGGCTTGTATGTGAGACAGACCTGTGATGATTTAAATTTTGCTAGAAAAGCTTTATCAGGGTGCCAGAGGGTTGTCACAAATACTTAAAATTACCAAGGAGAGAATGCAACCTGTATTCAAAGTTTTAGTATTACAGGCAGGTAGTATCAACTCTTCTATAAATCCCTTTCTAATTAAACTTTCAAAGAAAAAAAATAATTACTAAGGCCATTTATCAGAACTTATTAAGATTATTTATATGTTTGTTTCAAATATTACATTAACAAATGTTGACAGTTTTCCAATTAATAAATTAAAGCCTGCCAATATAAACAAGCAAAGGGAAACAAAAGAGAGGATTAAGAGAAATCGTTTCCATAGCTCCTGTGCACCTTTTAGAAGAGAATAAAGGCTATTATTGAACAGTCAATCTGCACTGACTCAGAGCAAGAAAAAAAGGGATGAAGATCTCTTTTCTACTGGTTTGATATCCCCTGTGTGTTTTGGGGTTTCTTTTCCTTTTTTACTAAACTATTTAACCTTGGCAGAACATGCCAAGAACACAAAGGCTGAAACAAAACCTTTATTTTACTGCACATAAATTTAGGAAGGAATGATGATTGTTGCCAGTTTCCATAATTTCAGTTTTTTTGAGGGCCATCTGATACATGTTATTAATAGTCCTTAGGAGGAATATGTTCAACCCAGCCCAGCACAACCCTAAAATGAACAATCGCCATTCTGCTCACACTCAGACAGCTCTGAAATGTAAAACCCCATGGATGGGGATACTTTATGCTGAACCAGGCTCACTGAACTCCCCAGGGGAAGCAGAGGGGAAATATCCCTCCTGTGTGAGCAGGAAGGCGTTGCTTAGCCAGCCCAAAATACAGGTACTGCTTTGGTCTGATGGATTCATGTGCCCCCAGATAAATGGGAGAACCTTATCTTACTGAAATCCTTAACTCTGCCTGGCCCCTGAAGTGCTCCAAGCAGAGCTCTGCTGGGAAAGGCTTGGCAAGGATGGAATTCCCCCAGCACACACCAGGGATGGGGTGAGGCAGAACCTCTGAGGAGGTGATTTTGACATCCCACAGGGTAACAGAGTGTGCTCTTCATTCAGCTCCTGATCAGGACAAGAAGAAATGTCTGTCAGTGGTCAGTAACAAACAAAGTTGTCATGAACCAAGGTGCTGGGAAATACAACTGGGTCGTGCATTTAGCTAACTGCACGTTGAAGTTTTGCTCCATAAATTTCTGATAGTATTTCTTATTAAACCAGAAATTCACGGAGATACATGGAACTTAAGGATATTGGAAAGATTACTTCTTTTAAGCACACACTATGTGTATTAAAAATACAGAGATGCAGCAAGACCAAGGGATTTGCTAGAGACAGCAAAGAAACACGACTGCAAGAACTGAATCTGGACTACTGTCTGCAGGTACTTCACCCACAAACTTCCTATTTTCTGTCTGTGACATCAAAAAATTCAAAGTACAAAAGGTCTCATAAGATCTCTCTAGTGTGAGTGAACATTTTATGGTGAAAAAGAGGGTACTATGTTTGTTCATGAGATTTAGGTGCATCTTTTTTCGTGCCTTGAGGAGATCTGACACCTGATTAGGCTGAATCAGGTGATGCTGTCAGGCAGACTTCACCCATACAGAGACACCAGTCATGTACTGTGACTGTGCCCCAGTTAAAAGTTTTCTGGTCTCGGGGTGTTGAATTCCTGAGGTGAGTTGTGCTATTAGTGAAAGGATCACAGCAGACACTGCAGTTCAAAGCTTGTGATGGAGGATTGGCTGTTCTCACAACCAAAGACCAAGAGAAGGTATCAGCTGAATGCAAGGATGTTTTATCAAGTACCACTTATCAGAGCTGATATTATTTCAAAGGCCTGAACTGGGCAAATTTTGGAAAATATGCATTAATGATATTTCAGATATTTTTCAGTACTTAATGTATAGATGGACTAATTAGAGGAATGTGTTTTTTCTTGATTGAATCTTTTCTCTGAACAAGTACATTAAGATACAGTAGACTGAAATTTAATAAGATAAATTCATGTATTTCCTCATACGAAGAAGAAAAAATGCAGATTTACCCTGACAACTGGCAGCTATAAATTTTAAAAAATAGTGACCTCTGTCAAATGAACTACAGCACTAATGAAAACAACACAACCTCCAAAACTCCTCAGTCACACAGAACTGCACAGCTCTGACAGGCCAAGGTGAGCTTTTCTCCCCCAGACTGCTGATGCAGTTCTCTGATGACCCTGGAAAACTCTGCCATAGACTGGCAGATTATTTCATTGCTCTCAATTGACTCTGGAAAACATATTTTTTTTTCCCTCTGTCAATTTTGTTCTTGGTTTCTCTGCTAAGGATATCAACTCAGTGGGCAAATATTCCCTGATTTTTCTGATGGGTGCACCTATTACCTCTCCAACTTCTAACAACCTGCAGACCACCAAAAGCCACGAAGACCATCCAGCAAAAAAGCAAATATTTTTGTAATCTGATCCAAAACAAGCAGTCCAAGCAGGAAATAATTCTCCAGATGTAATTAGAACTATACAAAGCTGAAGGTGAAAATGTTCTCATGTGGTACCTCACATGCTTGGCCTGAATCTCACTGAACAGGAGCAGGTACAGCCAGGGAACCAAGGGCTGAGGCAGCTCTCACAAGACCTAATCATGTAGGAGAAGGTATCAAAGCAGCCTGGACACCCCCAGGATAGATCTGCTCCCATCCTGATATCAACAACTTTTTTCTCGGAGGTTTTTGGCAGCCTCACTCAGTTACACCAACAAATCCCTGAGTCTAACTTGATTTGTTATTGATTTCCTGGAGGGTGTATTTGAAGCAGCAATTTTAGTGATCTTCAGAGTAGAAATGCAGGGCAAAGAGAAAGCTTGGCTTAGAAAGAGGGACTCAAGTGGTCACACTCCAATAAACTGAATTCAGGGGATTTTTCCACCAGAAAATCTGCAGTTTTGGGGGAAAACGCAAACAATTTCACGCACTTTACCTGCTTTCCTAGAAATCTGAACTACTTCAAATTCCACACCTGACTGTTAGCAGATCTGAAAATAGGTATCTTATCTTAAACCTGGCATATTTGTGACAGCTGTCATATATTTGCTGACATGCCAGAGACTGAACTGTGGGGCTACTGAAGCAAAGATTGAAGCTGGTATAGGCTGAGCTAATAAAGCCCAGACTGAGCTGCAAGCAGGCTCTTTGCAGGTGAACCACAAAGCAGAGCGTGTGCCCAGCTGCTCTCACCAGACCTGGCATTGTGACATCCACAGGGGAGGGGAGCTGGGAACATCCAACCTAGATAGAAAATTTCAGTGTACTCACACTCGTGGAGGTGTCACTAATAGGGGTGGATAAACTGAGCTTTGGGATTAAACAGCCTTTTCATCTGACTCCAGAGGAGCTTCAGGCATGGAGTCATCAAAATTTCCCATGGTTCCATGGAAAAGCTCATGGTTACAGCTGGAAGTGCCACTGGATGAGAGACAAAAGAGATACAGGAAAAAGGATCCTTTACCACGCCAAAAGAAAGATCTGCCATTTTCAAATCTTTTATATATATATATAGCCATAATATTTATTTTGACTGAAAAAAAATTGTATATTTACAATAATGGAAAATGTTTTGTCTCTATAATGACCCATAATTACAGACTTCTACTATGACCTCTATAAAATCTTCTGAAATCCAGGTTTTTCCCTAAGAAAGGCCTACACACAGATTCTCATACCACAGCTTTGTTGTTAGGTTGCTTATACGTCGCTATTTTTGTAGACCAGCATCAACATTTTTGATCCCTAAACCTGAAGTAACTGTGTAGCACCATCAAATGTGATGATTTTAGATATTTGAGGTTATATAGAGACAAAGATGGAGCGGTTGGGTTGCTTTTTTTAAAAATTATATCTACTCTAGGAGCCTCTAACTTCACACCACCATGAGAATTTCAGACAGCAATTATTCTGTGTTTTCTAATCATCAAACTGTACACATTTGATGCATTTTGTAATCACCTGAAATCAGAAAGATTCTGAAATCAGAGCAGCCTAGAACAGCTGTGTAAAGCAATAAATGAGTTACCTTTGCACACTTTTCCTTTTCCTCACCCCTCTCGATCCATTTTCTCCTGGCAGCTCCAGCAGTCACTGCCAAGAGAGGATGTAGGAGACACAATACATTTGTCCTTGTAAGCCTTTGTCAGTCCATTTCTAATGTGATAACCTATTTTGTTTGATTAAAATGCATGAAAGTGGCTTTTAAAGCACATCCTACTCTGGAGTTTAATCCTTCCTGAGCAGAAGGGGGGATAGGGAAGATTTTCATTGCTGTTTACTTATGTCAACACTCAAAATAATCACAGTGCTTGCATTTGGCTGGGATAAAAATTCCTTGTCTCCCACTACTTGGCAATGTTTTGATTTTTTTTCGTCTTGAAGTTTTATGGAAGTGTCAAAACTAAGCACTGCAAATCACACCAATTAATACACTGAGCTCTGGAGCACAACTAAGAGGAAATGCATATATTTATATGAGCAACACAGGAAAGCTGTCAATAAATATTTTCTAGAATTTATTTACTCAATCATATGATATGCCATGATTTCAGAGGTAAGTTTTCCCAGTTACATCAGTATGAAAAAATGGAAGTAGAAATTCAAGGCCACATATCCTTTTCAAACACTAACCAAAGATACATAATACACTATAATCAAAGAATATAATATAAATTATATGAAATATATGAACATATATGAATTTAGCCATCCACTTTTTCTGACATTCATGTAAAGACCTCTCTTAAAGTACAAAGCAAATCAGTTTACACCTCCTTTCTCAGTATGCTGTGAACAACTTAGGCCTCCATTTTCTTTAAGCAAATACTTTGAGATTTCAGCAAAGCTGGAATTCTTTATAGCAAAATGTGGATTTCACTGCTTCCTTCTGAGGACTTACACTTAGCATCAGTTGCTCAGCTTTAACAGCTGTAAACCATTAGCTGCAGTGTATTTACTCCTGCTTTGCAGATGTGTAACTAAGATGGAAATTAAAATATGAAAACTAAGAAAAACAAGTGGGAAAACACCTTTATTTTCTTCTTTGTTAAACTGATTTTTAACGACTGAAATTCATTCAAGCTGCTTCCCTAGTCCCAGAAAGCTCGAGTTTTAGGAATTTACAGCTTTGAGAAAAACAAATTAGCTCAGAGTTGTAGCTGAAAAATCACATTGTGGCATGTGATGTCAGGCTGCATCAGTCTTGTTTTATTCTGTGATACAGCTCACCAGGAGTGACACAATCCAAAGTGACTTTGCACAAGACAACGTCAGCTAAAACACCTGAAACAAATTACTTTTATCAACATTATAGCTTAAATGGAAGTTTAAAAAAAGAAAGAGGTACAAAGATATGGCTAAAATGTTTATAAACCACACAAGAACAATACGTACACTAGAGACCCCAGGGATTTTATTAATTTTCTGTGTCATCTACATATTCTAGGGCAAACCTCACACATTCCTGTCATCTGCCAAGAGCCTTTGTACACACAAAGCCAATGAAAATCTAATTCAGTGGAAACACAAGTGATCTCTGCCAACCCCCCTGTCCTAAAGTGATCAGAAAGGGCTGAGATCAAGGATCACCTCCCATCATTCCCCTATTAATGAGGTTCCTACACACACAAAGGCTATTTGGAATATCCACAATGGGGTTTGCTCTGGTTTCTCCTGCTGTTCCAGGGCTTCTTGCCCACTGATCTTTGAAACAGGAAGCTCACTCCCCTGTTATCCCTTTGGGATGCTGCCTGTGCTTTTATGAAGGTACCAGGTGTGATGCAGAGGCTGGAATAGGGTTCACAGGAAGGCTATTCGGTCAAACAGCAAGTCCTGCTGCCTAGTTAAAAAGTTAATTGACGTGTTATAACTCTTTCCAAATATTTCTGTCCTTTTTCATTTCTTCTGCTCTTCATGCAAAAAGTTCCCACAATTTCTCCAATTATAAAGCTCAGCTGAAGCCCAGTTCAAAGTCTGTGGATTAGCACAGGCTGTAGTTCCGTGGCAGGGAGGTGCAGTGGGCATCGGGTCAGATGTTGAGATGAATTGAGGCTGACATCTTTCAGGGACATTCTTGCACATCTGAATTGCAGAATGTGCTCTGTGCCAGCTTAATTCAATTGATAGCAGAGGCTTCACACTGACCACGACACATCTCACACCTACAATCATTTGAGCACAATGGGATTTTCTTCTCAGAACGTTTCTGGAAACATAATGACTTCCAGATTATATTAAGAGCATAATACAATACAAGGCTAAAATCTCAGTGTTATCTTTAGCTTTCTCGGGAAAAGAGCAATTTTATGTGTTTTAGCAGGTCTTTCAGAATCATTCTTAAACAGTAAAGTTATCTCCACACTAAGTATGTTCAGTAAGAGGCAGAATGTGTCAGATATTTAGATACCCACTCTATATGGGGAAATACAATTGAATTGTCTATGATCTACATGAACTCAGTGGAAAATGTACCACATAGTGCCTGGAAATACTACTTGCTATTGAGACCTCAAATGCCAGCTATAATCTAGACATCTGTAATCAGCCAATCAGTATTTAGTTTTCATAATAAAATAAGAAACCATTTCTTACGTATCATCCAAAAAAGAGAAAGCATTTAACTGTACAGACCCATATGCAGTTTAAAATGCTGTCCCTATCTTTACTCCCACTTATAAATCAAAAACTAGAAAAGGTACCAATATTTTATGCATTGCACCGTAAAAATTTAAAATCAGATTAGAAAACATGGTTGCCATGGTACCTGAGAGCTACAGTTTCATGCAAAGCAATTTAACAAATGCAGAATTGAACCTTACAGCAGGCATGGTATCATTTTTAGATAAACTTAAGAAGAAGCTGTAAGGATATTTCCAGGTGGCTGGATGGCTTCTTGTTCTGCATTTCAGGAAGCTGCCTCTCTGTGTTTGCAACTGCTTCAAACCCTCTCAAAGGGCTGAAATGCTCCTGGGGTGAAAACTGGATGTTCCTCGAGTCAATGGGGGTTTTACCAGTGACTTCAAACAAGAGAAGGTTTCCCCTTGGCTCTTTGAAGAAGGAGGACAAAAAGAAGCATTTAGGGAGAACAGCGGCCTCAAGCCAACAAGGTCAGGCTAACCCACACTATGGCCCTGCTCCCTTGCTCACAGGAAATGTTCCTGCAGCCTATTTTTACAAAAGCTGCTTCTTTGGATCCCCTGAATCAAATTTAAGGGGAAAAGGTTCACAGATTAATGAGAATAATTTCTATTTCACAGTATGATTGCAGGTGTTGTACATATTCTTTTCTTTGTCCAGGGGCACCATTAAGGGGAGAGAAGAACAAAGAAAGAAACATCAGGAATACTTTGGCACACAAAAGCCAGAAATAATAAGGACTAAAAAATACCTCGTTTTCTATGCAAAAGACTATTTTTTTTTCAAAAAAAAAAGAGAGAAAAGTCACCTTTTTGTATTGTTCTTACAGGAACATTGCACTGGAGAGCTCCTTCTCCTGACATCATTGAAATTTGATTCACAGAGACATCTAAGTTGCCCAAGAAAAATCTACTTCTTTGACAACCAAGAACCACCTCGACAGATTATTAAATTACTCATCAGGATACTGGGCTGGCCTTTCAAGTTGTTTAACACCTACTATTTTCTGTTCTGGCAGCAAATTAATAGTCAGGAGAGCAAGCTGGTCATTCTTCCAGATTTTTACTTCTTTGACCTGGTCAAAAGACCGTAAGTTCAATGCTTTTCAAAACTTAGTCATTTTAGCATGACTAAACATTAGAAAGGTTTAAAAAAAATCTGTTCCCAGCAGTTTGCTGCGTGTAATTTATACACCTCGGCCTGTGAGCTCGTTAATAGCGAGGGCTAAATCTGGGGATGAAAAGCTGCCTCCTGTTTTGCTGGGCCACCAAGAGGCAGTGCTCTGCCTCCCACTGCACTTCATTCCCTGATTTCTGGGCTCATCCACAGGAGCAGATGTGGCCAACAGGCAGCTTAATAGGAAAAAATGGAAATTGGCACCAGCTCCCTTCAGTGCTTAAGTGAGATTATTTACTCTGAGAGACACACTCCTAAAACCAACTCCTGATCACATCAAGTAGCACAGAGGGCTTTGTGCACTAAGAGAATTGGAGAGAAAAGCAAGCCAACAAACAGGGAATCTGTCCCAGACAAGTGCCTTGATTGCTGTTATTCTGCAGCCCAACGGGATTGCTGAGCAAGAGAAAAGATAAAGGAGCGCTTTGTAGGCACTTGCAGTGACACAGCACACGTGTATGCACATCATGTACCACCTTTCACTGCTTTGTCCTTTGCTGCCGGGGTTTAGTTTTGAAGGAATTATCTCACTTTGTAGCACAGAGGATTGCTGGTGGTTTCAGGAAGGCTTTTCGGTAGATATAAATCCCTTTAAAAATAATATTTTTACCAAAAAGGGGGAAAAAAGTGGTACAGAGTCCCCACTCTCTAAATGAGTAATTTAATTTTGTCAAGAAAAACGAGGTGCTGTGTTCAGACAGCAGCACAATGCGCTGCAGCGAGTTGTAAACTGCTGAGGCAATATCCCAATGTCCTGACACCAAACCTGAAGGGCCACACTCTCCACCCCTCAGGTGTTTCCCTCTTTTCCATACAGATCCCACAGAGCCCCTTCTGCTCACGTTGTCCTCCCCCAGCAGGGAGCAGAAGGTGAGGGGCAGGGACAGCCACCCACAGGCACCGGGCACTGCAGCACCAGGCTCAGAGAGCCTGACACAGAAAATCTCCTCATTCAAATTCCCCTTCCTGCTCCTGCAATGTGCTGCTTTCCTCAAGGAAGCTGCACTCACACAGTGACTGCGCCTTGCCTGCTGTGTCTGGGCCTGATTAGGAGAACACACAATAATTTCAGGTTTTTAATTCATTTCCAGGTTGTGAGGAAAGAAGAGCGGCCGTCCCACCCATGGCCTATCCCTGCAAACTCAGAGAAGGGAATGTGGGGCTGGAATCCTCCCTGCTCTGGGAGAGTCCTTCCCTCTCTGGCTGTTTTCTAGCACTTTTCTCCTCCTATCATCAACCTGTTTGCTGTGTCTGGATTTTAAAGGCCTCAGAAATTCTGAGGAAGCAGGAGCGAAGTTTGTGTAGATACAGCCAGCCTTACATTTCTGGTTCTAATTAATACAATTAAAATATTGAAACACTTGATGTTTAGGGAAAGGCAACAAACATTTCAATCTCTACCCTTCTTTTCCTTGCTACCACTCAGCCTATTCAAAAAAATTATATAAGGTTCAGGCTGCTTAATTCCATTTTGAAGAATGCATTCAACAGCACTTAAAAAGTGATACCATTAGCTATTCATTTTCTCCAATATGTTTCATATTAACAATAAAGTATCACAGTGCAGAATGATTATTAAAATCTAAGCAATAGGAGCTTTAGAATAAATGAACTGGCACACTTGACTAACCTTGAAACCTGCTTTATAGATTAAAAGTGCTTTTTTGCCATGAACACTTCGGTTGCTTCACTTTCTTTAAATTTTTCATATCTGAATTGTATTTCATTCTTTCCCTTCATACTCTTGGTTCTATTCAAACAAGGAAAGTCATTCTGAAAGCCCTGAATGTGCACCTGATCACTGAGTTTTCCTACTTTTAGGTCATCAGCAATGGGCTCATACTCACACCAAGGTTCCCAAAGCTTCCCCAGTGAACACACAAAGTCCGTGCTCAAGTAGAGATTGATCCATTTGATTGATCAAATGGATCAATCAGGGCATTTATGCAGGTGCTATGTTTTATCACTCAACCCCAATTTGAATGCTGACCTCTAAGTTTAAACCTGAATAATTTAGAGTATTTAAATTTAGGTATTATAGGTATGGACAAACACAATAGTGTTTGTCAACAACAGCACAGCGTGAAGTGTGACAATGGTCTGTAATGAAAAATTTCTATTCCAACAAAACCTTTTTTATATTGCAAGTGGGGTGGAGGGGAAAGAGAAACCCCCCAAAACTAAGAAACCACTCATGACAAGATATTACCAAAAGCTTGTAAGTTACAGAGCACAGGAGAGAAATATTAAAATGAAGATAAAATGGATAGGACAGAACAATTATAACACATGGATAAAGAAAGGGGGGAAGAAGTGTAATAGAACTGAAATAAACTTGCACCTGTGGTTTGTGTACCCCCACAACTGAAAGGTAAGCAACAATAATTGCATGAAATAAGAAGATAAAAGTGTACTTGAAACAAGACAACAAGCAAAATCAATGTAAAGCCACTTCAAGTCCAAAAAGAAATGAAAAGGAGTAAAATAGAAATCAATAGTATTTAAAAGGATTAAAAACAATAGCCATCCATAAAGCACATTTCCCTTTTGGTTTTTAATTGACATTAACATCTAGAGCAAATAGCACAAGCCACAGTGCTGCAGATGGCTGCACAGCAATTTGTTCCTGTAAGGGAGGCTTTCAAATTTGTTAATTTATCTCATTAGCAAAACAATCAGTTTTATTTGAGATGAGCACAAAATCCTTTGACATTCTGTACCTGTGTGGAACAGGCTGGTGCTGGGTGGGCAGAGCACAGACCTGCAGCTCTCCTGCAGTTTGTTTGGGATGAGTGCTCTGCTACAGGCAGGAAGGGAAAGAGCCAGCATCCCTTCCTGCATGGAGCTGAAATAGTCACATTTGCAGGAAAAGAGGCCTTGGGAGTCTCATCTCAACTCCACACTCCTCACATCCATAAATGGGTGTACTCCAGCAAATGCACTTGGCTTTCCTTGCCAGGCAGAAAATGGCTAAAAGCAACAGATCCAGGTAGCCAAAGATCTGACAATTCTTTCGTTGCTTTTCCACCTGCTCTGGCTCCGACTGCCCAGCTCTGATGTGTGCTGGTGTGGAAGAGAAGTGCAGGAGGTGCACAGGACAAGAACCCTGCTCTGCTCCCTGTCTCCTACAGGGCAGCAGCACACCTGGGTCGAGGAAAAGTCAGAGCCTTTGGCCATTACATGAAGGTGTGGTATGACAATGGTTATTTTGACAAGAAAGGGGGAAAAGGAATCACAGGAGGAAGGGTCAAGGCTCATAGTTAAAAGCTACAGTTCTTCATGGAGTCTTACCTCAGGGTACAAAATTATTCCCTCATGTTCCCACATTCTATCATGGAAATGAATTCCTCTTTCATTTTACACCAAGCCCCAGCTTATTTACAAGTCCATGCAGGCAGCTGATTCCTGGCACTGTCTGGCCAAACAATGACTAATTGTTACTGACTTCCCAGATGGTCATTCTAATAACTGGAGAAGGGCAACCAACCCAGCAATCAGGTTTCATTTAGCTGAGGATAGCACAACAGCTGTCTTTTCCTTTCCTACACACTCAAGCAGAGCTTTCTGTTGTTCCAGTAGTCTCCTGAGCATGCAGCAAATAGAGCTCCAATGAGCTGGAAAGTCCTGCTTTAGATGATGCTTTGCTGAGTTCTCCCCCCTCCTCCTTCCACACTGCTCTGCATTTCTCCCCACTACAGCTGCACTGTGACTTTATGTGGGGAAAGGGCTTAAATGCAAGGGCTAACCCCAGCCTGTTCAAAGCATTTGCATTCAAAGGTGTCTTATGAGGGAGAATCCAAACCCCACACAGAGGTCAGAGCCTTTGCACACTGACAGTTCAGCTCAGTTGGTTCTCACCCAGCTTGGGATGAGCTGGTCAGTTCCTGCAGCTCTAGATACCATTCTGAAAAAAAGATATACACCTTTTATAAAAGGAGTATAAAAGCTCAAATGGAGAGGCCTTTCCTGAGGAATATTACAGCAATGGAAAGCAAGAGAAGTCAAACCTTTGCCTGGTAAAAACTGTTTTGGCTTAAAGGCCAAATGAGCCAGAGGACGCCTTGAGGCAGAGAGTCTGGCACATGCTCTGCTATAAACACTGAAACTGGGCTGATATTCCCTGGAACTGCTTTGACTGCAGTAGAATTAAAACTCCTTCAACTGTGTGTTTGCACTTCAGCAGAAAATCATTTCTATCCTAAATATATCTCTGAATGTGTTATGGTTCCTGACTTCCAGACTGAATACACTTCAGCCAAGTGCCAATCTTGAAATGTTATCAGCCACTGAGTCTAATATTATCTCAGGTGAGAAATCAGATCTCCTCCAAGGAGTCTTAATTTGTCATATTTCTTTCCTTGGCTTTCCAGTCCAGCCTTTTAGGCTACGTATTTGGTCCAGTATTAGCCAGGAGCAGCAGGTTTAACAGCCCACGCGTGAGGCAGGATGGAAACCTCAGAAAACTGAGGGAAGAGAAGATTTTTGGCAGGTACATCTTCCCCAAGGCTTGTCCCCAGTTTTCACCTCAGTGACCCAGTTCCCAGTGGTGCCAGCACCAAAATCCCAGTGGCTGCCTTCTTCCCGTGGCAAAATTTGGGTCACCCTGCAAGAGCAGAGCTCCCCTGCTAATCACAGAATGCAGCTCCACCACTGGAAACCCTTCCCTAACAAGTCTCAGGTGCCCTACCCTACATTAGCCATTTGCAGAACAATTACACAGGTAAATGCTACAAATAGCTAATCCCAGCACGGTTTCCCTTTTGCTTCTTTTCCTCCTAAAAATATCAGACCAGGGAAGTCAAGGCTTGCAGCACAACAGAATTCCAAACTGCTTCTTTCCTTGTGGTTTTTAATTGCTATTGTGCTGGAAATACAGTTTTGTTCTGACATCCTTTCACTGGGAAATACCATTATCTAAATGCCAAGAGATGAGTTCACAAATAATAAAGTTGCTGATGTATCTGTAAGGGAATATATCACTCTAAACTTTAAAGGGAAACCACACCATTTTTGGGGAGCTGGTAAATCGCTTTCCAGCTAGACACAGTTGTTGCAAATGTAGCATATCAGATGTTCTGAATGATTAATTTTCAAGTGCTTTTAATAAGCCATATGGCTTTTATACACATTACTTTTTATGTATAGCATTCCCAATGAAATCACAGAGGTACATAAAACTTGTGTACCAGAACTAGGATACCCTAAAGTATTTGAAATTTTGGGACTCAGAAACCATTTCACACCTTTTCAGCAATTATCCAGACTTATGAACAGACAGTGACTTTCAGTTAATAAAATAAAACATTCACTAATATAAGAATTAAAAAGCATTTAATGATGAGTGATCTTATTTCCATTTGGTATCTTTATTTATCATTAGTCTTAAAGTTTCTGAATTTGGGTGTGAGGAGTGTTTCAGGCATGTGAATCCCGGGAGGGGAGATGAACATAACCCCAGGGTATATGGATTTTCTTCATGACTGGAACTGAATGTGAAATCTTCAACTTAGAATACAAACTTCTACTGGCTGGGCAAAGAGTTTAAACTCTGAGCAGGAGAATGCAAAGCTTCAGCATTAGACTGGCACAGAAAGGGCACTTAACACACTGTAGCATGTAGCTATGTTTAGGGAGACTGTTAATGCCCAATAAATATTTATTTCTGCAAAACCATCTCCAAGTGGGAGCCTAATTCAAGCCAAACATATCTGAATCTAAATATGAACATAACCTAATAAAATGTTTTCATTTTTAAATTATACATTGCATTCAGGATTTTAGAATACATCAAAAATTCTCTTTGTTAGCTTGGATTAATATTTTAAAGCTGGAAGTATGACAAGGAGACAAAAGGAGTATTGTAGCAGATTAAATAAAAACACCCTTGCCACATTAAAATAGCTTTTAGAAATAAAGGGACAGCTGTTCACAGGATGAAAAGAAGTTGGAATAAATGAAACAACTACATGATGCCTTGATAGCCTGATGTATGCACTCCAATGCCACAGATCTCTCTTTGTACAATATTTATATTTGTTTCTCAGTAAGATTAACCGTGTTCTTATTATTCATTTGCATTTATGACTCGGGTTCAAAACAGCTTTCAGATCCCCTCCGCATCTCAGTTTTGCTTTTAAGTGTGATAAGAGAAGAAAAACAACACCTGTGCCCTGCAGAACATAAAGTAATGAGAGGTCAGGCCACTTGATTTTTTTTTTCCTTTTTCTTAGAGAAATGGCCTGAGCATATTTCCTAATTTTGCTTCTATGACAAAGGAAAAGCCAAAATTTTCTGTAAGCTCCTTCAGATAAGTAAAATAGCAAATGTTCTACCCTGTGACCATACCTGATTGCCCAAGAGAATCCTCTAAACCCTGGAATTCAAGGGAAGGATCTCTCACAGCTCAGAGGGCACAACTCCATTAAAAGCCAGCACACAGGCACTTGTGACTGCAAGGCAGAGAGGAAAATTAACATGTTCTCTGAAATGTAGTTAGATCAAACATGAGCCACGTTTGTCCCATCCAGGTTGATAACTGGTTTGATTTTAGGGTTAGCAGCTCACCCCAGGAGTTCCTCAAAATCAGTGTTTCTGCTCGAACCCCTGTGCTCATCAGAGGTGGATGAGGTGAGGGAAAGTGGAGTTGTCACAGTGAGAAAACCTCAGAAGAGCTCATCTGCCCCCCAGCTCAGCTGGGACAGCAAAGGTGCCCTGCTGAAGTGTTCTGTGGCTCTCAAAGAATCCAAACAGTCCTGACACCCAGCACCCAAAACAGCCCCAAATAGCCCCAAACAGCCCTGACACCCAGCACCCAAAACAGCCCCAAACATCCCTGACACCCAGCACCCAAAAAAACCCCAAACAGCCCCAAACAGCCCTGACACCCAGCAGCCAAAACAGCCCCAAACAGCCCTGACACCCAGCACCCAAAACAGCCCCAAACATCCCTGACACCCAGCACCCAAAAAAACCCCAAACAGCCCCAAACAGCCCTGACACCCAGCGCCCAAAACAGCCCCAAACAGCCCCAAACAGCCCCAAACAGCCCTGACACCCAGCGCCCAAAACAGCCCCAAACAGCCTCAAACAGCCCCGGGAGGCTCCCACCAGGCTCGGGGTTATTTCTCAATCACTGCAGCCGAGCCAGGACAATTCTCCACAGCAGAGCCACCCTGCTGACACCACCCTGCTGACAGAACCACAGCTAAACCTCCTCAGCAGGTGAACTCCATGACTGGAGAGCAGTTCCCAGGGGTTTTCCCTCAGGAAGGAGGGAATTGCCTGTTGTGTGCCAGGCCCAGGGGTTGGTGGCTGGCTGGCAGTGCACAGGTGAGCTCCCATCTTCCTCTTGCTCCAGCAAGGAGAAACGGGCACAGACCTGGAGCAGGTCTTGGGCAGAGCACTGGGTGAACATTCTGAGAGGCACTGCAGGTTCCTTCCTGTGCCAGGCTGCTGAGTTTTCAGATGGTTTTTACCCTCACAGCAACAAGGCTGGAGAGCTCCAGGTAAAACCATCGCTTGTGCACCTACACCATAAACTGGTCATGTCCTATGTTCCATGCTGTGGGGAAACAATTCCCAGTAAAAGGGATTCTATTCTGTCCCTGCTAGCCACCATTTCACCAATTTACCCTTCAGAAACATTCCATTTTGTCTGCTTGCAAAATTACTCCTTAGAATATTGATCCATACAGGCAGTGCCTGGCTCTGAACTTATTCATTAGAGAAGGATTAAGGTGGGCAAGAGAAAAAAAACAACAACATTCTTTGGAGTATATAAGCAGTGTTTTAGAAATTAAGCAGCACAAAAGTGAGTCATAGGGTAGAACAGATCGATGGTAAAATTCAAATGAATGCACTTGCAGCTAGCAAGTGGTCCAGAAATGCTGATTCTCCCTGCAGGGCAAGTGCTGTGCTATAAAGGAAACAAAACAAAAATGAATTTATCATACTGTTCTTCACTTGAAGCAAAGTGTGAATACTTGATAAGAAAAACGTATAAAGTTGAAAAATAAGATTAATGTAAAACAATTTTGCTTTGCTTTTTGTCCTCTTGCTCACAGTGAGCAGTGCTCTACACAGTACTAGTCCACTATAAAACAAGGAAGGTTTCAACAGAAATCTCTAGAGAAGTCTGGAAGGCAGAGAGGAAATAAAACCCCAACCAAACAACAGACCTGCTTTCCTGCCTTGCACGGATCCTGCTTCACTCCTGTCTCCAGGAGCAGGGAATGAGCCCGTGTGCTGATGAGACATCCACACCTCATCCTTACCTGAAACTCCCTCAGCAAAGGGCAGCTGAGAACAGACCTGAGGCTGCTTTAAATCCCACCCTGGGATAAACAGGATACAGGCTGTTCCAAGGCTTGGGACTCAGAAAGGCAGTGGAGAGTCCTTGGGGTTTTTATTACATTTTTATTCTGTCTCCACTGGAGGTGAGGGCTGACTCGAGACCCTGCTGAACCACTTGGATGCATCTTTTTGGACATTGGTTTTAATGTTTGGAATTATTTTGCTGTCAGCCAGTGTGTGCAGAAAGAAGAATGATTAAATAACTCCTGTTTACCTGAGAAATCCCTTCATGGCAGACACAGATGTAAACCCTTGCCATTTCTGTAATTACACTTGATTTAAGGCACAACTGTATGAAGTAGCACAGCATGATGTGTGACTGGTCTGACCCCACCATCTCAGTGTCACACTTCTGCCACGTATTTTGGGGAGTAATTTGTCCCTGGCTGGTAGCCCAATGCACGTGTGGCACATTGCACCATGCCAGGTGCAGGAATTCAGGGATTCAGTGAAAGGAACACGTGATAAACAGGGCAGGTTCCTGACACATTTCCTAAACTGGAATGACAGAACTGTTCTTTGTTATTTTCAGATTTAGCTCTTTTTCTTTGACTCTGTTAGAAGCAAAGAGCAGAGGCAAAAGGAATCCCAGACTTTTCTGGCTGTGTCTGCTTCCTCCCACGGAATGGTGAGAATGCTTTGCCTCCTTCAGGGCCTTACTCCTGCCTGGTGGTTCCCAGTAACACATGGCACCTCACTCCTTGACATGTCTGAAAATTGGTCCAAGGATTTTCATAAAACTCAAAACAAAACGAACTATTTGTAAGCGTAGTTTGTAAAACAACAACAACAACAACAAACAAACAAAAAACCCAAACAAACAAACAAAAAAAAAACAAAAAACAAAACCAAAAAACCCATCCAACCCCAAACCCCCCCAGAAAAAGAAATTATAAGTTTATTATCTTGTGGGGAATTACACAAAGCAGCTCTAATATGTAAATTGTTATATGAAATAATTGAAAATATTAAGTAAAAATAAAAAGTTAGAAAATACTAGAGGTAGGGTTGCAGCTAAGAGGGACCATTTTGATTGTCCTTGCTTTATACCCACAAAAATCAAGAATGATTCCCACATCATGTAATTTGCACCTGCTCCATTCCAATGTAATGAAGAAACTGTTGCTGCTTCAGGTACTTTGGAAGCTGCAAATTAAAATACCAGGATTTTTTTCTAGAGCCAACTGCCATTTGTTAGACCATTTCTCATCTAGCACAACTGAAGAATATTTTTATAATGAAAAAACTATTTTTCCCAGGTTTTTTCTTTTCCTAGAGGCAGAAATTTTTCTATTCAGTGCTCAGTATATGATGCAGATTTAAGATAATTTGTACAAGAATGCTTAATGTAATAAATAGTTTAATTAGGAATATTAGTATGAAGCAAAACACTAGGTGCAAGCATGTTCAAAATTTATACAGCTCCAAATTTTGGGGATGCATTATAAACACTCTGTGGGCTGTTTTTAGACATGGAGCAAGAGCCTGGAGAGAGAAATAAAGTAAGAAACTGAACGAAGGGGATTGATTAGTACAGCCACCCTAATATATAGGAAACAAAGGTTAGGTGAAGGAAAAAAACTTGTAAAAATGCTGTCACATTATATTTGTGATTGTGACCACTGATTCCCTGCATGACTGGGATTGTCCTGGAATACCATACCCTGCTTATCCCAAATTTTTAGTGGTTGATCTACTTAGGAAGGAGCACAAACCAACCCAGTGTAAATCCACAGACTTTAAAATAAGACCATGGTTTGTCCAAATAAAAGAATCTATGGCATGTGTATTTTCAGACCTGAAAATTATATAGCAGATACATTAAAGAGGATCTAGCTGTAGTTCAGTCTCCTCTGGGCATGGAGATGTAAACACTTGTTCTGCATCACAAATAACACACCAGATCAATGTTCAGCCTTTGAAAAATCTTGAACAAAGTTTCCCTCAGAATGATCAGAGGCAATCACACTGTGAGTTGCTGCTTAAAAGCTTTTACAAGGATGTTCACAGTGGATTTCACGTGGCTTGAATACCTACCCAGAAATGTAGGGGTGCTGCTGGATGTGTCCCACACAGGTTTTGGTAACCCTGAAGCTGGGTATCCCCAGAGAACAGATCAGCTCCATGGGCTGATGCTGGAATGCCTCCTAGCAAGACAAATTTTGGAGTTAAACAGGAGCATTAGGCTCAGCAATTACAAAAGGACATCTACTAAAAGCAATCTAAATATCTAGATTTCCAGATTACAGAGACGCAGAGCCAAGGGCTCTGCTGGCAGCTCAGCACGAGCTGCAAGGGCTTGGCCTCCAGCATTCCCAGGAAGCACCAAGAGCTCCAGAGACA
Organism: Dicaeum eximium; assembly: GCA_013396995.1. Lineage (NCBI taxonomy): Eukaryota > Metazoa > Chordata > Aves > Passeriformes > Dicaeidae > Dicaeum > Dicaeum eximium. The sequence goes on from VWZP01002803.1 coordinate 617,320, forward strand.
CTCCCTGAGCCCGGGCAGGAGGAGCAGGGATTGCTGACAAATGGTTTTCATTTCTTTAGACACACACACTGAACCTGACAGCGCTTTTTACATTGCACAGGGGGATATAAACACAGATACCAGCACAGCACTGCCACAGCCACGCTTAAATCTAACCCTAAAGTGCCTTCAGGCTCAGGACAGTGACAGAACTGCCCTTCAGAGACCACAGTGCTGTGTTTTGAAGGATGCACGGTCTAAGCCTGCATTTATTAGAAAATCTGGCCACTCATCCTGCAGCCTTCTAAGATTTGCCAAAGTAAGTTGACTTCAAACAAGCACGATCAGCACTCACTCACTTTGTGCTGATATAAAAGCAGAACTCAGCTCTGTGATATTGCTGCCGTTGGCTCCCACTTCAGTGCATAAAAAATTATTGATCAATTTGCAGACCACTTGGAGAGGCAGCCTGAGGAGGTGAGCACAAGACACCCACAGAAAACGTGACAATTCCATAGCTATTTTAAAAGAACAAAGAGAGGTAAATAATTTTGTGTAATATTAGCCAATGATTAAATAGTATTTAGATTTAAATAATAAAAAGGTAGACCTATAAGGTACAGAGAAACTTCTTCATAAAGGGGAAAGTTTGTCCCTGGAAAAGACCTGTCCTCAAAATTCCTATTAATGCAAATTTACAAAAAGCTTTTCACCTTTAAGGATAACAACTGAAGCAATGTCAGTCCCTTTTATATCTATTAAAAACAGGAAGAATACTCATAAACTTAGAAAGCCAAACCTAAAATCTTGACCATAAGTGGGAGCAACACTAAATCCTCCCCTGAAGTTGGTTTGGCCTTGCTGTTTTATTCATGATAACCAGAAGTTACAGGTCAATTACAGAGTTCATAATCCAATGGTACAGTTATACAGAAAGACGAGATATTTAATTCATTCTGCATAAAATTGACTTTATACAGCACCAGTTATTCTAAACATTGCAACATCAAACTTGTTATATCAGATTCTGTCATAACAACCAAAAAAATTCAGTGTTTCCTTCAGTAACCCTCCTCAGGTAATTTTCCCAACAACTTCTAAAACCCATTTAGACTTTTGCATCACATCTCATTGTAGATTCTTTTATGAATTAAATGCTGTCCTTCCTTAAGGTGAGCAGCAGCTGCTCTGACTGTACAGGCTTTGTTCAGTGGAGGATGAGAAACTTCATGGCCCTGAATCCCAATTCCTTTTGGATGTATTCCTTTTGGATGTCAGGCAGAAATACTGCAGGAGCCAGGCAGGAGGCCTTGGTGCTCTGAGCAGGTCACATTCCTGTGAATGTCTGAACACAGTAAAAGTTTTTAGACTCTCATTTTCTTCAGCAGGAGCTTATCAGAATAGTTGGTGTTCAATATTTAACATCTTCCCCCCGCCAAATTTACACTTAGGTTGAATTAATGTTTTAAATAAAACATTAATGTACACACTATCAGTGGGAGGGAATAGAGAATAAAAACTGTCGAGATGTTAAGCCTTAAACTCATCATTATTTCTTGTTGGTTATCTTTATGTCCCAAATTTTGTACTCAGAACAGCCATAGCCTGTAACTTTTTTGTGTAATGTGTTATTTCTCTCTTCTGAGTTTTTTCAACTAATTTGGGAGAAAAGAGAGTTTTAATGGTTTTTTTTCCCTCATAGACAATGTATTTTTAAAAATTCAGTAACGATTTTAAACATGCAAGCTCTGTCTTTAATGTGCTTATTTCCCCTGTATTTCATTTCTTGTTTGTATTATTTTATTATGTAGAAATTAAGGTTGGTTTAATAATTCCTAAATTTTTCTTCATTAATTTTTTTTCTCACCCTTTATGAAATAGCCTTAGAAACAGATTCCTTCATGTCTTTGAAAGAAACATTTGATAATATCCACCAGAGAAAAAGACATTGCTGATAAAATTTCACAGGTGGTAGGTGAAAACTAAAACCTTTAAATGCCTGGTGAAATTGGGTAAAAACGTTAAACTTTCATCTGGGCAGTTATAAAACCCCAAAGTTTTGATACCATGGCAAAGTTTCTTCCCTAGCTGCAAATTCTCAATTCCAAACACAAAGAGCTGCATAAGCAGGAGCGAGATGAGGATCCCTCAGATGATTGTGTGAGCAGAGCAGAGAACACAGGGACACCAGAATTGCTGTCACTGATTAGCAGTGAGCTGCTGTGACCCACTGAACCTGAGCTTTTGCTTTGTCATTTATGCTTGCCAAGGTTGTCTCCATCCTGCTTTAAAAGAAAAGATAACAAAGAACTTCAAATGCTTGAATGGCTGTAATTTTCTACGTAGCAGCTATAATATTATAAAAGAACTAATGTGCAGTCTGAATAGGTAAAGGAGAAAAAATAAAATAAATTGGTCTAGCAACATTTAAATGATGGCAAATGTAAGTTTAATATAAAACCATATTAGAACAATTGAGAATCACAAGAGACTGATTTATTATTTATATAACATGCTAAAAGATATCTGTAAAGGAAATTGTGTAATATGCAGTAAATTAGACAAAGCTGCACTATAAATTGGGATTAAATCTTAAACTGGTTTTAATATTTAATGTGCTATCATGACTCACATTTTCAATAATGCTTGTTCAAAGTTCAGGAAGAAGTGTGAAAGCAGACTGAGGAGGAGCACTTGCAAATCCTTGCCTCCTGATGATGCCAATTTAAATCAGATCATCTCTTAATTGCCAAAACCAGACAAAAGTAGCACAGCTCCTGTGCTGAGGACCTGGTCCAAAACTCACCAGGGATCCTGGAAAAACTCTCATTAAAGCCAGCAGGGTTGAGGTCACAGTAACTGCACAGGGTGCAAGGAGATGAGTTCTTGTACATATGAGAATGCATTTTTTGAGTTAAAACTTTTTTATTTGTGGAGTTGCACCTGAGGTCCTGGGGAACATTGATTTCAAGGGTATTGACCTGCATGGCTTAGTCCTGCCTCAGACATTCAGGTTTTGCACTACTACTGTGAAAAAACAATTGTCTCACTTAGAGTCTGCGGCCTTAACACACTGTGCAAAGAAAATAAATCAAAGTCCTTGACCGACAGGGTTTATAACTGGAGATGTCAAACAACAGACAGACAGAAGCAGGGACAGTTCAAGGAAACCATGACACAGCTTTGGTCAGCACTTTAGGCAGAGATCTCAGCACATTGGCAGCCTGACTCCCTCGGAAGGAAATGGCTTTGTTTCACTCAGGGCTAGAGGGAGCCTCAAGGGCAGCGTGGAAAAGGCACCAAAATTCCCCAGGAACTCTATGGAGCAGTTGTCAGGCTTGGGGGGGAAGTCAAGCTACACCCTCTTCATCCTAGAAAAAATGGAAAAGGGAAAATGGTTAAAAATTGGTCCAGTGGAGAAGATAAGTTACAGAATGTAAGGTAATATTTCAGCAGCAATAATCTGAATAGAAATGAGTGGTTGGTCAAGATCCCAGGAGAGGATTTGCACTACTAAGCAAGACCCAAAATTATCCCTTATCTGCACAATTTTTAACTTATGGATCTCTGAAGTCCTATCATAGGTACTCTTTATGAAATCACTTGTAAAATATAAACATATTTATATCTGTGTAGGTGAATAAAGAGATGTCAGGGTAAAAATACTACATATTTCAACTCTTCTCTATCGTATTAAAATGCCAGATGTCTAAATGTATGAATATGCTGAATCCAATCTGGCCAGTCTGTCTGACAGTGGAATATTTGGATGGTTCCACACTAAACCAGTTCTCTGCTTGTTGTCTGGACAAACCCTCAGGAGTTTTGTTTGAGTTTATCTTGACTTCAGCAGTGCAGCTCTGCACTGCTCTGTTTGGTGCCCATCATTCCCCTAAAAGCATCACAACCATGAGTGGAGCAGACTTTAAAAGAAATGGTTTAATTTGCAGCTTAGACTTCATTAATCTTTTTAAGGCTAATGTGTTCTGAACAAGAAATAATATTTAGTTGTCTGTAATGTTTTGAGCTGCTTAAAACACCTAATTGTCATGTTGATGAATGTAAAATAGGCACAAGGCAGATAAATGTGGTCCACAGTGAATTGGAATTACAAATGGTAATACTCCCTAGCACTGCTGCTGCAGGAAATGTGGATTTTAATTATTATTTTATTTTAAAAGACATTGTTTTGCACAAGAAAAGGTCTCCTTATCTGCCTGAACTTCAGACTGCTGAGCTAAGCAGTGTGGCTGCAGTTTTCCTTGGAGGACAAAGGAGACCCTGCATCAACAGCCCTTATGGGGACACAGCTTGGTCTGTGGCCACCTGGTTCTAGGACACAATTTCTGTACTAAAAGATGTTTCTGTCACCCAGGACAGCCTCCTTGAGTCTCTCCAGCTCCTGTAGTTTATTTCTTCATTATCTTTAAAACTGGAGTTTGTTCGTGGCTAGTTATGATTCAGGTCAAATGTGACACAAATCCCAAATTGTTGTGTATTAATGGCATACTGACTGTACATTATTAGTGCAATATCTGGGCCTAAATAAACAAGAAAATTTACATTAACAAAATAGACAAATATATAGGAACAAAAACCCAACAAGAACCCACATCCTTCCCTTTAATTCCTGTTTTTCGGAAACCAGTCCAATTTTCCTCCAATCCCAAAGTCAGTAAGAGTTTTAGGCATTACACTAAATAATTTTTTTTCATTTATAACAAAGCCCCTTCTCTTTACAGTTCCACAATAATATAGCTTCTAGATTGTACTTGTATCTTTGGCTATCTCCCCTCCCAGCTTTAATTTATTTCCATCCTTGTTAAAAATATCTGAAAGCCAGCAGCAATATTTGGGAGTTGGGACCCTGACTAGGCTGCTTGTTTTTATCTAGCAAAACTGGTGAAAGATGTGAGGATGTGTTTAATTCCCAAAACTATCCAGTCACTTTATCTGTTGTTGAAAGAAAAGTGATACATTCTTGGTTCTCAAGGGAAAGGTGGATTAGGAAGTAAAGATTTCCATGAAAAGCACACCATTCTCTTTCTGCCCATGCAGAATCCATGTTGCTCAGGAATGTATTTATATATTTTCCCAAAGAATATTGTAAGTAAAGGTTTATCGATTTCCAAAAGGCACACACTAGGAAAGAAACCGCTGTACTTCTTTTTGCTAAAGACATCTGATGTTCAGAAGGTAAAGGGTAATAAATTAGAATTCCAGACATTTTCTGCACCTGCTGCCTCTGGCCCCAGTCCCAGGATAACAACAACTGAAATCATCCCCAGCAGCAGGAGCTTGACAGCATCGGGGACCAGACCCACTCGTCACTCTCACGACGTCTCCTCTGCAATGAGCCGTTCCAAAGGATGTCCCTGCAGCCTGGGATTCCTCTCCAGCGGGGCACCAGGTGCTCAGGGCCACAGGACCAGGCCTGACACAGCCCCACTGACTTCAGCATTTGGCTGGAAAAATCCCACAGGGTGGAAATCAGGATAGAGCTCCAGCTCTGCTGTTGGAATCCAGGGCACAGAGAATGTGTCTCTGCCTGTTTTAAGAAATTCTGACCCTCAGCAGAACACTGCTTTTAACCTTCATCCCTAGGAAAAATTGCCAAAACTTTGGGATGAGTTAGAGCACACAGGTAGTGGTATGTTGTAGTAGTAGTAGTGTATCACAGGGTGAAGAATTCAGGGTTTTAGGATTTTAATATGAGAGTGAATAGGACAAAAGATGGAGGATTTTGGGTGTTGTCCCTTCTTCCTTCTTGTCCCTCTTCAGCTCCATTTTCTGTAGTACTGGTGGTAGAAAATTATTGGTGAGTGTGAGTAGTAATGTGGAAGTTACGTGTATAGATTAGTAGAAGTTATTGGTAGAAAAGTAGAAACAAAGTACATGTTAGAATGTAATTGGGTTAAACAGCGTTAAAAGACCTTGGTTGTGGGTGCTCGCTCAGGAGACATTTTGTCCATTTTGTGCTTTGCTTCTTGCATGCTGAGTCTGGTGTGCAGACAGTGCTGAACTTAAGATAAGAATAAACAAAACCCTGAAGACCAAGAGAAACAGAGTCCTGCATGTTCTTCGCCCTTGGAGAAGAACTCAGCAGGGGAACCCCCTCCAAAGGGTCCAGGGGGTTGGGTTCCCACTCTTGTCGGGACCAAAAAAAACCCGACATCTGCCAGGCTGTGCTTGATCCACAACTACAACCACAGAGCCTCTCCTGTGGGGGAGAAACCCTGGGGCTGCTCCTGTGTGTGTTTATCCTCCAGATCAGCACCTGGAAATCCCTCTCACTGCAGATCAAAGATGATAGGATAGACAAATAGTCCATTTAGATATTTCCATGTGTGCCTCTCTATATATATTTTACCACTCTCTTGGAAAAATGTAGCTCAGATAAATGTAAGCCAGTCTCCTTTTGGAAGAACACACTCTGAAATGCATTTCTGGTGCTGATTATAAGCTAAGAATAATTTATTTTAAAAAATTTCTCAGCAAGAACATACCCAATCTTTATCATGATATGAAAAAACATTATCATTTCCTGCTTGGTATTATTTTTATGAGTTCCATTCTTTCTTAATAGAAACTTGAATAAAAACTGGTCTGGCCAAACCTCTCTATTTTATTTCTTTTATTGTAGCCATTAAATCAGCTTTCATTTCATTACTCTAATTGTGCCTGGGAGCAGCAACTGCCACCTTAAGGCACATAACCTAATTTAAAATGCTCACAGCTCATTCCACCTTAAAATATATTGCAGTACTTAGGTTCAGCACAGCAGGTCAAGCTATACAACAGCACTCTTGTGATCAGAGGACTTTTTGGCAGTTAAATCAGGAGAAAGACTGAGGCAATGTAAAAAAAAAGTAACATTTCTCTTGCTTAAAAGATACACAGTAGTTGACATAACCATTTTTTATTCGTACCTTAAGTGTCTCCAGAGGATTCTTTCTTAGGTAGAGATTTCTCACATAAGGAGCATTTCTTGGCACAGCACACAAACATCTAATTCACTTGGATGATTTTTACTGTGGGGATTATACATGTAAAGAGCCACCTTACTGGGCTGTGAGGGGAAAATCCATAATGATGATGTATATGCCTGTTTGTGCTGCTTGTGTGGGCCTTTCTCCCAGTGTTTCTGACTCTTCTCAGTCTTTATCTCTTCCAGGTCTCCCTGTAAACTGCACATTCCCTCTGTTTTATTGATGGGGAAGTGAGACACAGCAATTAAACAGTTTTCTCTCAAAATTGCCCTAAACCAGGGCACTAACATTACGTAGGGGTTCAAATACAGAGATGGCATTTAAATTTAGGTCTCCTCCTTCCCAGGTGAGTGCTCCATGTAGAAGGTGCTGTTGTAGCTCCTCCTCCTTTCCTCTCTCATTACACAGGGAACAGACTCACATTCCCCACAGCAGTATTTCCAAAATACTTTCCTCTGGCTGAGGGATCCCAGCCTTGTAAACAAGGCCAGGAGTTCCACACTTTGCTTGAGCAGATGTGGGGCACATCTCCATTAGCAGAAAGTGCAATTACAAACCCCAGTTGCTGCAAGGTGCAATAAAGGGGCAAACCAACATTTCCAGTCTTGAACATCTACAAAAACCGAGGAGCACATCCCACCCACCCAAAATCCCTGCCCACAGAGCTCTGTCACCCAGTGGCTGTCCCTGCTGGACCAAGAGAAGCCAGAAAGGAGACAAATCCATGAGGGGAATCAGGATTTGTGTGAGCTGCAAAGTCCAAGGGAATTCAGTACAAACAACTAGGAAATATCTGGAACCTGGCTGTTTGCTTTGGAAGCAGGAGGGATATTATCCTTTGTCTTGCAGTGAACCAGGCTGGTAGGAAATACCTCCCCACTCTCCTTGGAAGGCAGCAGCTGAGGAGCTGCTCATTTCATGGGCCAAACAGACCCGAATTGCACCTCACTGATAAAGGACCAAGCAGTCCCTGGACTGGACAGTAACAATGAATGGATCCATTCTGCTTATGAAGCAGAATGAAGGTTTAGACATGAGAAAGAGCCAGATGGATCAGTGGATCGTGACCAAAAGCCCATAATAATCCTACTTTGACATGTTCTGTGGTGCAACATCTCTTTAAGTGTTTGCATAAACACATATTGAGACATTTCTAGATACTCACATGCCCCACCCATCTACAAAACAGATTCTCAGGACAAGTACCCATCCTTTCACATATGTGTTCGAAAAAAGGCAAAATACAAATTTTAAAACTTCCTCAAACCTTCTTCTTGCAGATATTTTTAAGCAAGTTTTTCCCCTTCAAACAAATCAGCACATTTTAAAAATTCTTCAGTTGAAGTGTCACTGATGAAATACTCCAGGCTGGGGAACTTTACTATGTGATAAGAATGACTTAGCTGTGAGCTGAGGCATCCCAAAATGACAGTTTTCAGAAAACCCTGATTCTGTTTTCATAATGTAAATTAGATGATTGAGTGGCATATGGTTATCTTGTTGTTATGACATAGCTGTGTGTATTTTCTCTGCATCAATAAAATTAGAACTTGAAAAAAGCACTCATTTAAACTGGAGCATGAACAAAGCCCTAATTTAAGCACACCATACATATAATGTGCAGGGATATAGATATACATATGCATCAATTTGATCCACATTACAGCTGGCATCAACTTGCTCCAGAGCTAAGGACACCACAGCTCACTGGGGAGCCACAGTTATTCCAGCAGCCAAACTGCTGCTCCAGGGTCAGGTCAGGAAGGGGAAGCCTTCCACACTGTGCATCATTTTATTTGAGTTCCTGGTTATTAGGAGCCTGACTCTCAGTTGGGTTTTTCAGTCTTGGAATTGTGTTTCACAACAGTGCCAAATTTGGTGAAAATACTTTCAGTGCTTTCCCTAAAATATTTTTGATCGCACCTACACATCCTTTGATGAATGTTTAATTATTTTTACAAAGTGCAGCAGCCCAGGTAACAAGGACATGAAGCTGTTGCCTCTCTAGGTGCTTCAGGGGCAGGGGTTTAAAAACCTGCTACAATTCCACCATGTCTACACAAGTGCTGTAGTTTTGCTGTCCAGATCAGGGACATGGGCATCTCCTGCCTCCTGTTTGTCTGCCTGCTCAATAAATACAATTTTAACAGAGAACTGCAGTACTAAAACCAGTGGATCATTAATTTTTGAGCATCTTCCCTAGATACTTTATCTGAGCAGCTCTGGAGCAGAACACAAACATCTAATCCACGAGGATTAATTTTTACCACAGAGATTACATATGGTAAAATGTGTCACATAAAGTTTTTGTGACACCCTCGTGGGGTGAGGGCTTTGGAGAGAATGCTTGTTTTGAGAGCTGTTGGAACACAACTGAAAAATAAAATTGCCTGAAAAGGCAGATGAGCACAAAAGCTTTTAGGCCACGTTCAGGCAGGACTGGCAATCACTCAGGAACTGGCTGATGGCTCCTGTGATGCAGTAACTTTATTTTTTTGTGCATATTGGCAGCTTCCTTCTAAACTCAACTTTGTACCCCAAGTCTCCAGCATGTTTAGAATTGCAGATGTGCGTTCTGAGAATTTGCAGTGTTTGCCAGAAAGACACTATATGATATTAGCACAGTTGGTTCTGAATTTTAAACCCAAATCCGATGTTCTATGAGTCACAGCCTCAGGAAAGAATTAGATGAATATCTCATAAGGGGAGAGACACTGCCTGAATATCTTTATAGAGGAGATATGCTGAATAATAACCATTATCTCCATATGACAAGCTACCATTCCATTTAGGATCTGGTGTGCTGCTATACGAGCAGAGAATGCCACAGAGATAGCCACATCTGAATTATCTGTAATATACCTAGAGTGCCAGAAATCAATGGAACTGCAGCAGCACAGACCTCACTCATTGCTTTTTCTTTCAGTTCCTGTCCAGGACGCCTCCCTGACACCCCTGGACTGTCCACTCTGAAATCCAGGCTGTCCCTGCACTCCCAGAGTTGCCAGATAAAAGCTGTCCCAGGTGTCCTGGTTGTGCTGGAATCACACCTCTGGTCACAGCACTGCATCAGCTCCAATTTGGAGCAATAAAGCAGCACTTGGACTATGGAGGGTATTACCAGGGCCTCAAGACAGCTGGCCTTTCATTTGGATAACCAGCACTCAATTTCCATGTACATCTTTCTTGTGACAGCACCTAAAAGCAATTGGTGCAATGTGAACCTGGTCCCAAGCAGATCTGAGAGGAATATCTGTAAATAAAAATATTTACTACACCTGGTTTTGAAAAGTCTGGGTGATCTCATAGACTGGTTGTTATTAAAGTTAGAGGGACCTTATTTTCAGGGTTTCCAGATTTCATCATGTACTGGGATTTCTAGGATTTGCACGGGGTATTCCTCTCTCTTCCAGGACTCAGCAGCACTGTAGTTGGCTTCAAGAAATTTAAGTAAACTGTGTCCAAAGAATTACAGCAGAGAAGTGAACAACAGCTTGTGGCATTGCAAGACTTGTGGTCCCATGTAAATCAATCTGCTCCAAGCATCCCCATTATAATTCTTTTTGAAAGGCCCAATAAATGCTCGTATAAACTGATTATAAATCACAAATCCTTTAATGACTTACAAGAGGACCCTGCTTTGCATGGGGAGGAGGTGCACTTCCATTTGGCTGACTTTACTGCCTAGCTAGGCTCACATCTGGAACAGCAGGATTTATGGCACCTTTAGGCCATAATTCTGTGAAGTAACATGGAAACAACTCCTTTTGTTGTGCATCTCTAGGAGAAGCCCACACCAAACAGCTCAAGAGCAGCTGGGTTGCTCCTCTGACTTATCAATCATTTTTCATTTATTTTTTACAGAGAAAACCTCGTGACATTGTCCTCAAATGTCCTGAAGTTCAGCAACAGGATGTAATGGCAAATATCAACATTCAAATAAGACAGAATTTGCCATATTTAACACAATAACACCCAAAATTCCTAACAGAAACCGAATACTCATGGTACTCTGGTGCTACATAAATACACAGTGTAAGGTTTCTTTTTCTGGAGAGTTTTTGTGCTCAATAACCCAAAAGGCCAGAAATTGGAAGAGAAAACATGGGTTAATTTGTGTTTGGTGGTTTTTAGGGATGGTGTGGTGTTTCAGCATTGCTTACCTCTTCTTCCTCCTGCCTTTACACTTCTTTATTCCATTTTCTTACCGGATTCACAATGAATCTCTGGCTTAATCTTTGTGAACAGGAGAAGGACAATACTGGAACATTCACCCACTTGCCCTCCAATTTCTGATCACCATTCTCGTGAGAAGAGAGGGAGCTGCAATAGAAATGGGTGTGCTTCAACAAATATCCAGCATTTCTGGTTCTGTACTTTTATATCCCTGGTGCCATTTCTAGACTGTACCCAGGAGGAGTTTGTGTGCTAATGCTTGCAGATTTGGCTTGTGAAAAGTGCCTCCATAAATAGATTTATCCTTTAAACATCAGTCTCTCTCCTTCTCTTCTGAGCAGCATCTTTCATTTTTCACAAGGTGCAAAAAGAACCTACTGATGATAATGTCCTTTTGCTCCTCTAGAAAAAGAAGCTCTTGAGCCCCTCCAGCAAAACATGTCCCTATTTAACAAGTAACTGAATAAATGCAAATTCCATGGAGCTTTGCTTAATGGGGCAAGCAAGTACTTCAGTTCAAAGTTGAAGAAATCACAGCTGCTAACTTGGAAATGCTCCTTTTCCCTGAAGTTCAGCTCTGCACAGAATCTAGGAAATAAAATCAGCTGGAAAAGATTTACACAGATTAAAAAGAAAACCCCAAACCTCTCAAAATCTGAGATGTAACAAACTATTCTCAGATATGTATATAGATAAAGTGATTTTCAACTAAGTGGCAAGAAAGACATGACTTTTCATCAACAATTAGGCTGGTGTGGAAACACTGAGTACAGCAGGGCTGATATATCACATCTTGCAGGCTTTACCAGTCCCAGACTAACTACAGCAATGCCTTCATGACTCAAATATTAAACTTTCAGAAAAGCTTTTGTTTCCTGCCATGCTGCTCACCTAAACAGAATGATTGGTAAACACCTGCAGAGGCCCTGCTCGTTCCCTTTACAGCCCTCCTTAATCTCCAGTGCTGTAATGGACCCACAAAAACAGTGACAGCTTGAATTGGACAGCTCAGGATCAACACTTCTGCATTTCATCTTAAGAAATATTGTCTCCTGGGCTATCCAAGCTCCTTCACAAGCAGCTGTGGTCTTTTTCTTCTCCTGAGAATGCAAGATTTAGGGAGAAAATACAGGATTTTTTTAAACTACATTTCTTCAGTACAAAGCACCCGAAACACGGAAACAGCAGCGGCAGCACCTCCAAAATCTCTCATTTCTCACTGCAGTCAGATCTGGGAAGTTGTGGTCACTTTCCCTCCTGCATATAGAGAACAACCCCAAAAGCACAAACAATAGCCATGGTCTACAATGGGTGCTATATGGCAAAGTTCAAATCCACTTTCTTCCAACGTTATTCCTTGTTTGGGATCTCAGATATTATTTTGCGGCTCAAAGCAGAAATTTCAGAGCCCAGAGAATATATAGTGTGTAACAGAGAGCTCTCCAGAGAAGTGTGGCTTCTGGAGCAAGGGGAAAACATGAGCCAAAACATTTCTAAGGGACAAAAGAACTGGTGATGAAGTGGTAACAAGATTTATTTGGATAGAGCTAATTACTCGTGGTAGGGGATGAGAGCAAGGGCTTGCTTTGGCAATAAGTGAATTTACTGAATGCAAGAACAAGTAATAAGCCTAAATATGGGCTTGATTAAGGGAAAGATTTTCAAAATTCAATGTATGGAACTAATTAGACAGAAAATTAGAACAGGAAAAATGGCTCCAAGTCACTTGGAGACACAATATATGAAAAAAGTAGATTTTCCTTATGCATGACATACACAGTGGACTAAAGCTCCTATTTTCTGATCAATCTTGCCTTATCACAAAGACATTTATTTTCTAGTCATGAATGACTGGGTTCAATTAAAATACAAGCTCTACTGTCAATTACAATGAAACAGAAACTCTCCTGACATTCAGAAGTGTTAAAAATCACCAAGTATTACCAGCAGCTGCCACACTTAAAACTCTTCACACACAGAAACAGAATGCATTCTGTTGCTGAATTACTGTAAAATGTGACTTTCTATTACCTTGTGGGGGTTAATTTAAAGGAAGAAAAATATTATAGTCCTTTCTAAAGTCTAAGGATTTAATTATTTAAATTCTAACAACAAATAGTGCAATAGCAGCACGATGTAGATATGCAAGGATATGATGAATTATTGGGTGACTTAATGGAGGCACTTTTCATCCACACTTAAAAGCTGCCAATTCTTTATTAAGTTTACTTACTTAACCTGCCATTTCATCCAGCCTAACAAAGATTTGCTGACACCTCAGCTTAGTTTAGCTTGCTTAAGTGGAACTTTGCCTCATTTAAATCCACGTGCTCTTGTTCTTAGCTTATTTCACATTGCTAAAAAAAAGTGAGACACTGTTGATACCTGTACTCTGAGTACACTATTTCCTTATGAAGTAGGTCTTGAAGCTGTATCAAAACAACTTTTAAATGTCCCCTGGAGGAAATAAATACTAAAATTTCATCTCTCATAATTCCTATGAAAGTGCTCTATCAATAGTGGGAATTCCCAAGCCAAGACCAGCCCTTCAGTCCCCTGATGTGTCCCTCAGCTGCCAAGGTCCCGTGCCCAGGCTGTGCTGGTGCTTTTTTGTGGCAGGAGCTCTTTACCCTGCTCCTGCAGAAGGAATGCTCTGGGCTCAGTCTGTGGAGCTGAGGGAATTCCCTTTAACGTGAGCAGGGATTGCCAGGGATGTGCCAGTGGAAGCTGGCCTCTCATGGGAAGCTTTACCCCTCAAACAGCGTGAGGATATTGGAACTTTACTAGGATTTCTCAGCTGTCAGGAAGCAGAGCTCGAGTTCCCTCGTTAATAGTTGGTGCTAACAGATACACAGCGGGCCTGGAAAGCAGAGTGATGTTAAACTGCTCTGGGTCTGTGGTTTGTGCCTTTTTTAAAAGCAGGCCACCAAAAAGGTCACTTCACTCTTGGCACTTTTTCATTAGTTTTGCATTTAGCAGGATTGTTCTTTATTCCTTCCTTTCTTCTATTGATCCGGGGGGAGAGGAGGCGCAGAGGGACAATGACAAATAGGCTGCATTTGTCCCTTCCGTTCTGTCATTTGTTTCACGGGTAAGTGAGTAGAAATGAAGACAGCATGTTCCACGCCGAGTGCTGAGAGCACAGAATATGGCCTCCAGCTAGAGCACAAATAATTTCTATGCATGATGAATCCTTTCAATAACAAGGGCCCTGCTAATGCAGGATCAAATCACAGTCATTAGCTCTTGGCACTGTTCTTAAAATGATATAGAAATCCAAGCAGCATCCAGCCCTGCTCCCGTAGCACACACACGCTAGCCAGGATTTCAGCTGGCAATTTACTTTTCTCATCAATGTGCTGGTATAATTGGGTTAAAAAAAAAAGCCATCTGATAGGATAAACGCCTCTAAAAACAATAACCTGCTTAAGGAAATGATGGATCATTCTGAAATAAGGGGCTGTGGTGTGAATCTATTGATGGGTGAATTGATTCTGGGACTATTTCAAGACCTGTGGCCCTGTGTGATGGATGATTTTCTATGGCAGGTAACAAACTATTGAAACAAAGCCATATATTCTAGTTCTTCTGATTTTCAGTCACCAGTGCCTTTTGAAACCATGGTAGTCACAGAAGGAGTCACACTTACTGCAGCAAAACCACTTTCAAACTGAGTTCAAGCTCTTTGGCCATGATCTAGAAGTTTCACAGAGTCATTAAGAAACATTTCTTGTTGCCTCAAGCCATCTTTTTCTTTTAATTCTTTTGTATTATTATTTTTGCATAGGTAATAGTTATATTCCTATTCTAATTTATAATACTATTACTCAGTATTTGATCAATTGAAAAATTTCATTAATATCCTGCAACGTGTAAATTAGAAATTCTCTTAAAATCCCCAAATAATTACTTTGCCTAAGTTAAGCAAAGTTTTCTTGCAAGATTTTTTTTTTATTTGCACTTGCTTTCATAACTGGGCATCCATAAAGATATTTCACATTTTATTCTTAATGGGTTTTTTAATGAAAAGAAACCCGGTAATTAGCAAAGAATTCTACTTAGATGGATGCTTCAGTATTCCCCGTGTTACTGTTCTTTAGGGAACAATGCATGGCAAAATAAATACTACAATTTTATAAATGAGGCTCACAGAAAATTAAACTTCAGCCTGTGCTGCACATTCTCTCAGTCCAGATAAGGGACGCCCCCTGCCCCCTGTATATATTTTTGGCAGTTTATCCACTGGAATAATTCCACCTTCCATAAATCCTCACAGCGCGATTGGATTCGCTGGTTGGACACAGCTCTGAGATCCTGGGTCTGTTCAGAGCTTGTCAAGCTGAATGGGCTCCATTTGTTACCCAATTAGGCTGCAGGGAAGTTCTGGTTAATGAATTCCCTGAGGGGGCAGCAGGACCCTGAGCACGGGGCCGGGCTGCCCTCCCTTTGCTGACGTCTGCTCAAACCAGAGGAAACCTAACAATGAAATTGGCCCTCCAGACTGTGACCTGCTGACCAAGCAATCCCAAAAACCCTTGAGGCTTAGCTGACTCCAGGAGCGCCATTAACATGAAAAAGCAAATACCTGAAGTATTTGAAGTATACCTCTGCCAGTGATGCGCTCTGGGTTTAAATCCAGCACAGAACACGCTCTGCTGGGATCTAGAAAACACCACCAGATGCTCAGACTCGAGTGTCCCAGGCTGAGACAGAGGATACCAGGCCAAAACCCAACACCAGAGATAAAAGGTTGGTGCCATGGCCTGCTGATACCTTTCCCTGTTGTTCTCTGAATTCTGTATAAATGCAGTGCTGAAGCTGCCTGGGTCAAACTGAGCCAAAAAAGAGGATCAAGAGGGATAACGTTTTAAAGCTGATTCAATACACACTTCTTTTGAAAACAAGATTTAGGATGCTGCCATATGATCTCCTCTGGAAGGATATATGTTCTCTTCTACACCTATTATGCTGACTTTCTATGCAACCTTGATTAAAAATAGAAAACCAAATTTGGAAGCAAATTCCAAGAGATTTTCATATCTGCAAAGAGAATGTAATTATTTTTTAAATCCTTGACTTCTTCCTCATCCAAAAAAACCCCATAAGCCACCCACTTTAAATGCTAAATGATGACTCACCTCACTGCTAAAGTTATAAACCAAATTGGTTATAAACCAACTTGGACATCATTGGTGACAACATCTGGAAACATCTGTGCTCCTTCTTCTGGGGTTTACTACAAAAAGCAAGAGGACTCTAAGCAGCAGAAGGGAATTGTGGTGCCTCTAGACAGCTGATTGCACATTTGTGTCTAATGACAAGGCTTATAGAGCAATATACCCACTTTGTTATTTAGGAACGTTGGATTCTGCTCTGAAAACACCTTAGCAGTCACTATATGTAGCTCTCCTCAGTTGCAAGCTACCATATTTTACATGTTCCCTGTTATAAACCAGAATTAATTTGCTGTAATATAAAATGAAGATCAAAAATTAGAACAATATTTTCATCTTCTCTTCAGTCAGTTTGTTTCATCTAAAAGAAAAATCACAGCTTGAGCTGTATAATCTCAGCCAAAGATAAATCTCAGTTTATTATGTATCAAGACTTCCTGGGAAGCCATTTGGCTGAATTAAGCTCATCCTTCCTTTTTTGTGACAACTCATGTCATGACATTAAAGGTCATGTTCCTTCCTTTCTGTCACTTCAAATTATGCCATCAATATCAAGAAGTGATTCAACAGAGAATGTAATAAATGCTACAGAATTATTAAAATCATGCTAGGTGGCTGCTTTTCATACATTCCTGCAGCTCCTTTCATGGTTTCAGCTAACACTTTGCATTCTTAACAGGAAAAACAGGTGCTTTGAATATAATAGGAAGTAAGTTGAGGGTGCAAGTCTGGGGAGGAGGAGTAACTCAAATTCCAGTCACGCCGTGCCCATAATCACAGCAATAGCACCACACACGCATTCATTAAGGAAACATTCAGTTACCCTCTTTGCAATTGTGTTTAAAATGATTTAGCTCATCACTCTATCCCCAAAAGCATACATCTGGACTAAAATAAGAAATAAATAATTTAAAGGGATAAATGTTTATTGAAAACATTTGCATCTGACTCAATCAAGTGCTTAGTTGTTACTTTTCAGTATCACTGTTTTACTTCCATGTTGTTCTTTGGCTTTTAAATGAGAAATTTAGGTTTCATTTTTCACACAAAGCACCTTTCTGTTCCCTCAACTTTCTGGCAGAGAGTCCCAATCTCCTTGCTAGGAGATGACTTGGAGTTCCCCACTGGAAGCACAAGTTGAAGGAATAATCCAACTGTAAACACCCCATTTATGTTAATGGTTGTGAAAAACCAACCTGGAGAATTACCTGCCACACAGCAGCTGAATGTGTGCTCCCCTTGCCAGAGAAAGCAGTAAGAGCTCTGGGAGAAGGAAATAAAACAATATATTTTTTAATGTAGCTGCAGATTGAGATAGGGCTCTTTTCCACAGGTTTGATTAGTATGGAGGCAGAGATTCCCACTTTGTAATTTCTCTTCCTTAATTGATTCAGAGTTCTCTTTTTGAGTTAAAATTCTGCACCCAACTACACACATTACACGTCCCAGGAAGCAGAAACAAAGTCATTTGAAGAACAGCTGAGCAGCATAGATAGAGGTGACTAAAAGAATTTGTTGTCTAAATAACATGAAATACACATAACAAGGGTGTGAGGAATATCAAGGGAGGAGAACCTTTCAGTAGCACTGGAGTTGGAAAGGCCAGGGGACCAAAAAAAAAAAAAAAAACTGACTGAGGAGCACAGCAGTGAAAAGAGGGATGTGAGGAGGGGAAGGGGAAGGAGATGGCTGAGGCAGCAGGACAGGGAATAAAGGCTGCCCCAGTGACCTGCAAAATAAATTTCACACAGACACACCTTGGCCAAGGGGCTCTCTGCTTATGCTTTTCAAAAAAGTGAGGGCTGGTGGCCCTTCTTGCCTCTCCCACCTGGAACACCTTTTTGCACCTTCCAGCAGCATTTCTACCACGTGCTGAAACACTCCTCTTACCTTTCCCTTTGTACTCAGGATGGATCTTTCCACCTTGGCTTTTCTCTCCTCCGAGACTGATGTTAGGGATGGGCACATCCAGCACTGAGAGCCACTTACTGCAGCCTCTTCTGCTGAGTGCTGGAAGGAAAAACCAGCACAAGGAGCCTTCTCACTGCCTCTCAGCAAATTTTCATTTTAACCCCAATGCCAGTCCTGGCCCTTTCCATCTGCAGCTGAAAGTCCAGTATTTCTGGGGGAAAGGGTTTGCCTCAGACAAAGAGCCAGACAAGACAACTTTGCTGCATGCATTCTGAGTTGTGTGCTTGAATATCTCTGAGCACCCAACTTCAAATTTAATTTTCTGAAGGACAAATTGGAAGAGCTAGATAGGATAGATGTTTCATAATCAAATACAAATATTCTAAAATATTATCACAGAATGCTTTTTCTTCTTGATGAAAGAGGTAGATAGAATATTTTTAAAGGCAACTTGAAATTCTATTTTACATCCAGAATGGTGCAGCAACTTCTATTCTTGTTTAGCACATTCTTTACCTTTCTTTGTAGCTCTGATCTTCTCAAAACCATGCAGTCAAATCGTTGTCAACTGCTGTATTTAATTTTCAGCCACACAGACATTTTCCTGCCTAGGAGACAATGAATCTAAAATTGCCTCTTCTTTCTACTCAGTAATTACAGCCAACAGCACTTTAGAAATTTAGATGTAAACAAAGCACCAGGACCTTCTGTGTCTCCCAGTCAAGCCTCACCTCCAGAAAAACCAAGACAGATCCTAGAAACCTTTTTGTGTCTAAGTCAATTCAGGCAAATCTTCTCAATAAAGTCACTACTTCTATTATAAAGCCAGCAACTACTCACATGTAAAGCTTTACAGTACTGAACCCACTAAAAAATGACAATGATGCAGAACCATCAAGCTGGCTTAGTTCTCAAAATATTTGGATTTTATTAGCTCAGCAATGAGGCTTCCACTGCATGCTAATCATTCATTAATGTACCTCTCCTTAGAGAGAGGACTGAGTCAAACATGCTCCCTCTAATTTGATTTTAAAGGAACATATATGTGAGCTACATATAGTTTTGGACCTCCAGAAATAATCAGCAGCACCTCATTGGGCCGTGATATTCTGCAGGGAATCTTACACAATGAAGAGAAAAAAAACCCTCTGAATAATTTACACTAAAATCTGCTTGATTTACAACCTTCTGTTCTGTCTCTGTGGGAGACAGCAATGGCAATGAATCCTCGCAGTAAATCTACATTTAACAAAAGAAGTTACTAAGCTCCAAAGGCTGGCCAGTCCAACTTAAATAATCCTGACAAGGAGATAACTAAATCCCAGAGACTCCAGGAAAGAACACAGAGAGCTGTTCCATTATCTGATTTAACCACAGCCTGGCCACAGCTGAGTCACCATGGGGCTGGAATGGACCTGACCCCGTTGTGTCAGGCAAACCCAGCACAAAGACTCCCAGGCCAAGGATCTTGCAATCAAAGTGAAAAAAGGATAAAAAGTGAACACTAGAATCCGAGGAAAAAGGAAGCAAAAGCACAGCATCAGTAAGGGCTGCAGCAAGCCCTGCTAGTGCTGAATTTCTTACAGCAGAGATTTGGAAGGAGCACAGAGGAGCAGAGGAGCACATCTTCCTAGAGGTTTCCAAGGCAGGCACAGTCAGGCTGCCCCAACACCTCACACTGAGCTGGGCAATGCTGGTATCACCCACCAGTGCTCAAAACACCAGATCTGAACGTTTCCACCAGTTCTGGAGGCAGACACTTTGACACTTACACAGGGAAAAATGCCCCTGAACAAGCAAAGCATTTTCCAGAAGATAGCAGGAGTAAATGCTGGGCAACATCCTCATCCTCTAACTTCTAGAAAAGATTGCTTCTTAAGAGAACTGAGGACATCTAATACATTTTTGGAACTGTTGAGAAAAAAATTTTAAAAAACCAACAAACAACGAACAAACACCATTTAGGTTCTTAAAATCCTACTGCTTAACAGGAGATGAAATCTTGAATATTCATTATCTTCCTGAATTGGAATGAGTGTTGGAAAATGAAAAATCAGGAGATGGCAGAAACAGGGAAAACAGCCAGACTTCCTCTGTGCGAAACATATGTGTTGGTTTTGTTAAAAAATAGGGAGAAAGAAATTCTTCAGATTGCAGCCCATAGGTGACTATTTACACATACAAAACTCCTACTGAGACCCTGGCCTTTCCTGCAGCCCACTCTTTGAGATCAGCTCAGGCATTAATTACAGAAATGACCCCGCTGTTTACAAGGGGAGCAGGGATGAGCCCACCCTTGGGAAGGCAGGAATCTGGCCTTGGAGGAGCTGCTGGTGGCATGGGCTGCTGGTGCTGGTGGCTGGTGGGGGCACAGAGCAGTTACTCACACCAGGGAAGTGTTGTGGTTGCTTCTCCAGTGGGGTGATGAATCAGGACTCTTTGACTCCATTATCAGAAGGCTTATATTATTTATTAAAATGGCTCCACTATTCAGAAGGCTTTAGGGCTATAGGTGTTCAGAGCTAACATGCTTTCTCCTTCATGGTCAGTACAAGACTCCTGGAATACTTAGAATTCCAAGATAAGAATTGTCCATCTCATAGGTTAAGAAAGAGAGACAGTTCTCATCTCCCCTGTAGGAGACACAACAGCCATGTCCTTGAAACCACACACACAGAGATTTGTTTTTACAGAAATCTGCTTAGAACTGAGCTTTTCCCATGGAAGGAAAGAACTCAGCAAGTTTCCATCTGAAAAACTTATGTCTATGACAGGTAAGAGTGAGGTGCAGATCCCTGCTGGTTCTGGGGATGAACAACTCAGCCATGAGCACAGGAGAAGTGTTTGTGATCCCTGGAGGGGCAGCTCTAGGAGGGGTTCTACATCCTGAGAGAGTGGAAGGGTCCCCTCCAAGCCTCCAATCACTTAATCCCAATCCACAAACCCAGTTCTTAAGGATCAGCCGCCGAGGATCAGCCTTGGAAAGGATGTTCATTAAAGATCTTCTCAAACAAAGGTGTAAAAGAGAAAAGTAAAGCAACTGTTGAAGGGAAGGAATGCAGGAGGTGGTGCTGAAGAGGATGCTGAGAAACAAAGCGCCAGAAATTCCTCTGCTCAGGCAGAACATTTGGCTCGTGCCAAGTTTCAATGGCCAGATGTAGTAAACTGTTTTTCTCAAGGTCCAGAATTCAAGCAGAATTGCAGCCACATAGAACTAGAGGCATTCAGATGTGGCTTTCCCCCCACGAAAAAAGAAGACCCAAACAACTCAAAGGCATTCCGTAATTTTGTATTGCTGTTATAATTTAAGATATTTATGAGGGAGAGAATATTGGCATTCTGTATTTCTTATGAAATTAATTGTTTTATGCATTATCATTATTCTGATTGGAAGGCTGAGTTCTGGGATAGCCTCTCTCCCTTCCTTGGGCATTCTGATCATCTGCAGGAAAAAGGACATGGGTGTTTTAACAGAGATATGTTTAGGCTCTGCTAAAATACCATGACAACCTTCAGAATTATACACTTTCAAAGCCATTCCAGAATAATATGTAAAGTAACATCAAATATTTCATACCATTTTGGCAGAAAATGAAAAGTGTTCCATTTCATGCTCAATTTATTTTTTAATTATAAATCTGTTGGTAAACAGTACCATAATAGGCTTTGCTTTGTGCCTGCTTTATGCTTCTGAACTCTTCGAGTTTTAATATGTTTTCAATACAAAAAACATGATAATAACTGCTCCTGGAAATGACTGGCTGGATGAGTTCATCCCTAAGTAAATTTTAGCATTAATCACATACACTTGCTCGTAAGGGACATTAAAAAACCAGATAGAAAACAGTCTGGCAATTTTTAAACATCAGAAAAATAATAAAGGTAATAATTTATAACTAGAACAGTTTAATATTAATTCCACTATAACAATAATCTTTTCAGAAAAACAGGAAGACAATTTTTAATTAAAAACACTTTTTGTGTGAAATTGTTGAACCAGCACATGGGTGACATCTCACAAAGCCAGTCTCATATTTTACTTACTCCCTCTGCTGTACTCCTGAAAATGAGACTTTTGGCTTTCTCCTGACATATGCGTGAGTGCTTTGGCTTCCTGTTGCTCTTTTTGAGGTTTCACAATCACTTAAGATAGTGGGGGTTGGTATTCAAACATTTATATTACCAAAATTACATAATGTTAATTCATTAACAGACAGCCTTTACTGCATTTGGGCAGGAACTCCTTTCCTTTCACTTCTTTGTGGCGGCACTTTCTCCTCCCCAAAGCAGGAATAAGCACTGTCTGTACAACCACACACAGGCCAATCATCAAAAGAGTCTGCCTATTCATATATGCAACATATACATGTAATTAGAAATGTATTTTGAAAAATAGCCTCTCTTCTACGAGTCTTTGCTCGTGTCTGCACTCAGCCTTTATTGCTGACGGTATCACCACGCCCTCTACTATTTGTAGCATACTCTGAGTAATTCCACACTTGCCAAGCTGTTGACAGCTTCACCCCCAGCTCCCACAAGAGCTATGGATTTGCAGAACACGCAGATATTGGAACTTCTACACCAGCAGAAACAAGCACAAATATTTGCCAGGGATCAGGAAGCCTCCCGAGCACAGTGACAAGCATCAGGAAATCCTGGATTTGCATATGAGATAAGAAGTTCAGTTTACAGGGCCTTACACACAAATTCATCCAGGCTGGTATTTCAGCTTAGGTCAAGAGGAAAGTTCAAGCAGTCAGCTCCTTTCTGCCATTAAATAATTTATCAGCACAACTGCACAACACACTCAGACTCTTCCATCGCTGCACCCAGAGTGGGAGAGGAAAATCTGCCAGGCTCTATTTGAGGAGAGCTGCTCCCCTTCCTGAGACAGGGCTCTGCTGGAAACACAGAAATACAGATCTCATGTAGCCTGGGCAGGGTTTATGAAGCAGAGTGAGCACTGAGGCAATTTTTCACTGAAACCTGTCAGGACTGCACAATCCTGAGGATGGGCTTTAGGAAGGAGATGGCAACTCAGTGGTCACTCCAATAAATCAAAGGTGCACAGAGCGCCTCTGACTGCAGGAGGGAATTCCCTCAGAGCCTCCCTCTCCCAGCAAACCTGCTCTTAAACAGCAGTCAGGAAGGGACTGCATAATTTAATAGTGCAATATATATTTTAAATAGTGTGCAAGAACAAAAAAAAAGGGTATACAGGTGTGTAGGTGTAGAAACTGAAGTCAGAATTCAATCAAGAAGTTAAGGTTCCTTTCACATAAACACACAGAGCACAAAGTTTTAAAAAATAGTCTTAAAAATATTGCCCTTGATTTCTAACAGAATATTTTATAAAAAATAATTTAACAAGTAATCCTTCCAGACTTACTTCTTTCTATATTTACTGGAAGAGTAAACATTTTTATTTTATATTGATACCTTTCTAGATGCAAACATCTGGCTTGATTTTTCAAATTCCAGTTTAAATCCCCTACTTTTTGTCAAGATTTAAAACTGATTAAGGTAATGCTTTAGTTCTCATTTCATTTCTCAGAAAGATTTTAATACCTTTTGATGTCAAGACTACGGCCAGGCTGACAACTTGTATTTTATTTTAAACGAACTTCTGCTATCCAGACTAAGGAAAGAAACAGCTACTTATAGGATTTAAATGTCATGTTAAACTTTTGCAGTAAGAGACTGAAGTTTCAAAACTTAGTTATTAATTTAGGATACAATTACATTCTTTTCATTTATAGAATTTACTACTATATTATTACATTAATTTAATTATTCCATGTAGAACAAGAAATAAAGAGAGAAATAAAGAATGAAATTGCATAATTGCAAAAATTGTTCATGAGCACACTGTTGTATGAAGCAAACCTAACATTTTAATTGAGCTCAACATGACTGTTCAAAAATTTTCATCATTACCTCCATGATTTTTCCAAGAACTGATTAGCCATCACTCATAATTTACTATTCACCTGAAAATAAAAGAGCCCCCCAGACTCTAATTCAGGCAGAAGCTCTGAGGAATTGATAATGAAATCAATAGTGGAACGGAAAGAGGGAAAAGTTTTGAAATCATAATGGACAAGTCAGCGTTGAAAATCAGTGACAATGGACCAACTCCTTTCTTTTCCCTTTAATCCCATCCTCCCCTGACCTGCAAACATAGCAGGGCTAAAATCTGTTGCTGGAATAATTTATCTCTGAAGATAACAAACAAATTTAGCAGTTACTCCTGTATGAATGTATCTGCACGTGTATATGCAAACAAAATCAATTAAAGGAAAAAAGTGTATTTCTGGGGTAATTTCTATGCAACAAATTATTCCACTAACTCCATGAGAAGTTATTAAAATTATTCTAATTTATGTATTAATAAAATATGCAAAAACCACACATGCTGTCTCTGTGTTTACTCAGTACACAGAGATCCTGATAACAGATTTTTCTTCTGTCCTTTCTTTCCTTTGCTCTCTTCATAAGAATAGGTTTAATTCCCAAAATCTTTGTGGAACTCTCTCTATACTACGAAAATGGCATCAGGAAAAAATCTTTCCATATAGCTACGAGGAACATTTTTTGGTATATTTTGTTTACAACAAAAAAGGAACCATACCTTTGTTCAGTGAAAATGCTGGAAATTATTCAGAGGAAGAAAAAAATTTTTACAAATATGGAACTTAAAGTTAGTCCTGTCAACTTATTAAAAATGTTTGTATTGGTAACCCTAATGTACTTTTAAAAAGTTTAGGAATTTTAAACTAAATGTGGCTTTCCAAAACCTGGTTTTTGTGGTCAAAATAGAGGACTTTACTAAACTGAAACACCAAGTTTTGGAGCACAGGAATCTGGATGCCAAAGCTTCTCATTAACACAAAATGTGAATCAAATTTCATGTGTCTCCAGGCAATACAACCCCCCCAAAATTGTACCTGACCCCGGGTTTTTGTGGTCAAAATGTACACAGGACTTCAACTGCATTGATTGAGGAAGGTGCTGGGTTTATTTTCCCTGTATCATCCTAGCAGAAGGTCATTTAAAAATCCTTTAGGCTGTGCATTTTAAATGATTTTGTCATGAGAAATTAATTTACAGGCTTATGGACTTTGCAGAAATGAGAGATTTCTAAAGACTTTCTGAGCAGTGAATAATGAACTTTTCCGTCCTCCTCAACACTGACTGATTTCGTTTCCTGAGTAAGTGAGGCAAGTGGTGGTCTTATCTCTGTGCTGAGGTCAAATGATTCCTGATTGGAAGCAGCAAGAAGAAAAGACAAAAATTTCTGCCTTCTAATACATCAGAGCTCAGCAAAGACCACATCACTCTCTTGTAGAGCAGCACAGTTCCATCTGAGTGTCTCCAGAAGGAATTCTCAAGGATTATAAACAGGAGACCCTGGCTAAAATCTGTCAGTGCAAAGCAAGAACTTTATTTCGCCTCCACGCTGAAAACAAAATTATGTTTGAGAACTAAAGGTGCTAATTTTCTTCATATTTTGAAGCAATCCCAGGGTCAAGTTTTCCATTTTTGAAATAAAACCTCCCCTTTAACACTGAAGACTTTGTATCTAAATGCTATAAAGACTATCATTTGGGAATTTTTCATGTTAATATTTCCTTCTTTAAATACTCTGCATCAATGCAAAGCAAATAAAAGATTTTATATCACTGACATTGAAAGTTGCTTTAGAGAATTTGACAGTCACGAGCAGAATTAAATCTGTGGCATCAGCTTGAGGTGATGTCCAACATCTGGACAGCTTTGATTTTTTAGAGGTATTATTCTAAATCCAAATCAGCAGCCAGCACAACCAAGGCTAACGTCTTCCTATAAATATATATATATATGTATTTGTATATTTTTTAAATTTCACTCAGTTCCCACTTTCCAGCTCCAAATGTCAGCTGTTCCCAGCAGGCACACTCCAGCCATGTTGCCCCCTACCATTATGCATTATAAATTCCATGATTCTTTAGAATACATGAATTTATAGCCTCACTTTTGTCCCCAGCCCAGCTACACGTTGATGAATGAGATCTCAGACTAGATAGGTAAATAGAAAGAAGGTGAAGGATGGGAGCTTGCAATGTATAATTTATTATAAGTACCACAAAATACCAGTGCTGAGAGAAAACAAATTATTGGCTTCTCATGCAGTGACCATGAGAAAGTGATAAATATTTTATTATATAGTACTCATCAGACATTTGAATAGCTCATCTGTCCTATTTATGCCAGCTAAAATGAATTCAACCTATCAGTGGCAAATGTATTTTTAATGTTTTGCTACCTTCTGTGGAAGGGGCAGCTAAAAAGTCCCTCTTCCCCAAGAATCACATTTTTCATTTGATTAAACACTGTAAACTGTTTATTCTTGAAGAGGCTTTTCTTGTTCAAAGCCCTTTACATCTTACAGAAATCTCATGCCCAGTGTTCATTCCACTTTCTAGGAAGCAGAAGTTACCAAAGCTGTTTTCCAAGCTGTGAGAACGTGGTCTTTTGATGGGAAAACACTTGCCCCATACTGAAACTAAAACCAGTTGGAAACACCTACGGGCTCTCTTTCCTTCAGAGAAGAAAAGTCGAGCCAGATAACTCCAAGTGGCCTTTTGTAAGAAATACAACCCTGAAAAATCACAGATTATCTGAATTTGAAAGGCTCATTTCAGCTGAACTGGTGCCTGTTACCTCTCAAGACTCTGCACATTTGCTTTCCAGTGGAGAGCAGAACTTTCAGAGATATTGAGGAGCCCCAAGAGGGGCATGGAGTTACAAGAACCTGCCCCCATAAGAATGAGTACTTGGAAACCCTTTACAGCAAGCCTCTGTTACCCTCCTTGGAACACAGCAAATGCTCTCAAAGTTCTCTTTTTGTTGTCTTCTTGCTCTTGACTGCAGTACTATCAACTATTATGAGTAAAAAAAAAAGACTAAGAATTTTGAAATTCCTGGTTCTAGGTCTCAATTTACCTCTTGTAGTCATTCAGGCGGGGAGCCATTCTGCTCCTAATCCTCAATAAAACCTTGGATTTAACATGGGCTTGTCTAAATCAGAAGTCAAGACTAAAGGATTCAAAAGACATTTATGTAAATTCTCTGCTTACCCTTCTGGAACTTCCTATACCAGGAATCATCCAGGATCAGGAGCTACAAACTGCATCTTGTTAGCCTTGACTTCTGACCCTAAACCTTTCAGAAATAAAGGAATCAAGCAGAAACTAAGAATTGTAAAGTCAACTCTACTCATGCCAAACCTATGCTTACATATTTGGATCTTTTTGAATATCTCACTTATTTGGACACACTACTTCTATTTTTCCTAACCATGCCTGAATTCTGGCCTTTCAAAGCCATTTCTCTCCCTAGAACTTTGCTAACTCTGCCTGCCCTGAGCTCCCACAGGCAGCTCTTTTTCCTGGCTTCATCCCTAGAGATGGAACGGGCCGGAAAGAACAAAGAATCGAGAGTCCCGAAAATACAACTACCAACAGCTATTTAAGGGTTGGCTTTTGGGTTCAGAAACAGGGAATTCCTTTCATTTCTATACATCTCTGATATCCTTTGACTTGCATCCCTTATAATCATCTCTCTGTTGCCATGGTGCATATGAAGCTCTCAGTAGTGAGCGGGCTCAGTGTCTCTGCACTGACAATAACTGAGAACACAGATGGCCACTGCTATTATTCCCATTCCCTCTGTGTCCTTGTGCACTTGATGGAGTCTGGAAAAATGTCTGTGGTACTCCACCCATATAATATTGACCACCACAAAAGCTGCTGGAGCGGCAATAACAAGATGGAACTCAAAGAGTTCCAAAAATTTCTGCCCCCCAATAACAAAAATACACGAGCTCTTACATCAGAGACAGAGGGTCCGATAAAGGGGATTGAAGTTAAACAAAAAGAAAAACAAAAACCAGGAAAAATATGCTTTGATAACACCTGCTTAGATGAAGTAAGGCCAGAGAATCAACAGCAAGCCAGGGCTGTTTACAGAGCGGAGTTCTCTGGTTCTTTTTGATGGAATCACCATTGACACCATGAGTAACATCATAAAAGCCAAAAGTGTTGTGCCAAAAATCATCAGCAGCTAAATGAGCTGATTAATCAAAATACAGCAGAGAATACTTCATCCTTTTGTGCTCCCCATATCCTGATGGGGAAGTTCCCTGACGTTCCTTGCCTTCCTGAGAGTTTTCAGAGGAATTCTGTCTGAGTTAGTTTCTGTCTTAGTTATAAAGGTTGCACCACTTAGTTATAAAAGGTTTCTCTGGTGAAAGCAGAGTATTTTGGGCAGCAGTAATCAAAGTCTGTCTATCAAATCTGACGGATAAGGTTAGGAAATAATTCCTGTTAACCAAACAACTTGGAGGTATCAAAATATTTTTGTGGGTGGCCAAATATTTAAAACTCAGAACAGCTGAATTAAAAGAAAAGAAAAGAAAAGAAAAGAAAAGAAAAGAAAAGAAAAGAAAACAAAACAAAAAAAAAAAA
>VWZP01002803.1:646158-728100 GCA_013396995.1 Dicaeum eximium
AAAAAAAAAAAAAAAAAAAAAAACCAAAAAAAACCACAAAACAAAACAACCCCCCAACCCCTCCCCCCAAAAAAAACCCCCAAAAAACCAAAAAACAACAACAAAACAAAACAAAACCGTTTAATTCTGAAAGTCAATTTCAGGAGAAAAAAAAAAAGAAACTATTTTCAATTTTTGCCTTGTGTTTGGATACCCTGATTCTGCTCCTCTGCATATTCCAAGGAGCCCCAATTTAGCCCCAGTTTAGCCCTGTTTCCTCTTTCCATGCTGTATTCTGGGGATGAAAACACAGTGTTCTAATGTGCCATTTATCATTACGTTAAGCTACATCAAAATGGGACCAACAGTTTATCTTCAATCTATTGAATTCTTTTGATTCTTGTTTCTGATTGACAAGAGCAAAAGGCAGAGTCTGAGGTGTTCTCTAATATGCAAATTATTTACACTATTTGAAGCAGAATTTATGATAGATACAACTGTTTTTGAAGGTTATTCTCCTTAAAGAAATTATTTTGCTTCTGATACCCGACTGTTTTGCATTTAGCATCAAGTGATTTATGAAGGAAATCAGTTAAATATTAGAAATTCTGTAATTTTATAGTTCATTTTTTCTCAAAAATTCCATAAATGCTTTTGCTCTGTTATGAATTCTGAGCCCTTTATTCAGTAATCATTCTTTTTAACAACCTAAATATGTACTGCATTATTTGTGAATTAGAGAGCAATTTATTTAGGAATTTCAGAAAATTGCTTTTCTTCTGGGTGCTACTTTGCAATCTATCCATTTTGTCTTTTATCTACGATTGCTTCTATGTGACATGAGCCTTAAGAGATATTTCATACAGATGTGAATTGCAGGATTTGAAAAAAAAAAAAAAGTTTCAAAGAAAAGATCCAGCTTTGATTGTGGCCAGAAGGAAAAAATAAACTCAATGAAAACAAGGCAAAACTAAGGAACAAAATCTTGTACAGGGCTGCTGTTCTATAAATATATCTCCATAATGAGATGCCCACAGCCACACAAGCCTGGATCTGACAATCACTTCCAAGCTCCTACACCAGTATGAAGCAGGATCGCCCCAGCATCCTCCTGAATCTTCTTTCAGAAATTACCACACTGAGATATTTTTTTCCTAAGAATTAGAAGATTCCACCTGACCCTGAAACATTCATTGAGGTGGGTTTTGTGAAATATGCTCTTCACATATTTAAGTTAAATAAGAATTAAAGGCTCAGTTCAAGACTTGCACACCCACTGGAGGCACCTGGTGCATAACTTTAAATAAAATATGGCCGCAAAAAAAAAATTGCATTACACAACAGGAAAAACTTGGCAAACTACATTATCCACAGCAGCTAAAGAGAAACATATTTGTGCTACACATTTAATGTGCTAATGGCAGCAAAGTAAGCAATTAACACTGGGATGTGAGATATGATTTAGCACTTCTTTTTCATTTGTAACCCAGGTGCCAAAAAGGCCACTTGAATATCTTTTGCCTTCTCCTGCCTCACCCTATTGAATGCAGTGGGAAATAAAACAAAGGACTTTGTACCTCCTTCCTAACAAATGAGGTGAATTTCAGCATTTCAAGGGTCTAGACCAAAACCCAAGAAGGCTTTCTTAACCTGGAAGTAAGGTTAACTTCATCCTTTGCCTCTGTGCCAAATCTGCAAATTTTAATCAAACAGTTTATATAGAAATTACAGCCATGCAGCATATGCAGAAGCCAACCCACTGGAAGGAGGGAAGTCTTCTATCCAGCTGGTCTGGGGCTAAAAACAAACCCATCCTACTGTCAGGAGAACTATTTTTGTCCTGGCTGGCAGCCACGCCAACACCCTTCCCAAGGCTCTCCTCTCCCTCCTCCTGAGCTGGTTTTGTACAGCTCAACCCTTTCCTTTCCCAGTTTGCCTCTCACAGCAGCTCCCAGCCCCTCCTGAGCTCCTCTGGGAGCCACCAGGGACAGGACAAGCTCTTGTTTCTCTCTCAACCCAGTTTCAGTATGTGCCAGGCCAGAAATCAACTCTTGGAATTCTTTCCACATAAAACTTCCCGTGACCACACACTGGCAAAAGGCTGTGGGTCTAATTCATTGATGGTAACCTATTTACAATTTAACCATGAGAAAATGTTGGTGGTAGACCTGAAGTAACAACTTCAGCTTCACTCAGCAGTAACACAGATGTCAGGCCCAACAAAATGGTTGCCCAAAGCAGGAAAGGAGGTACATCAAATTCACATCCAGCAGGAAAATAGGATGAAGGCACATTCCCAGAGAGTGGGGAAGCAGACAAACACACCACCAGAAAAGTGCAAAAACAAAGATGCCCTGAATTAGATTCCCTCTGGACTATGAGAATCTAGGACATCAAACCCACACCGTGAACATTACCCTCACTCAAGCAGCTCAGTGAGTGAGCTTTTCTTACCCATTTAACAGGGAGAGTTTCTTTGCTTAAGTTTTTACACATTCCTAAAGATTGGTGTGCATAAAGTGTTCTGGAACTCAGTTTGGGAAATTTGTAAACAAGTTACTACCGTGTTTAGCAAAAAAATCTGACCTATGACTCCTGTGTGTGTTTTTGGAGTCAAACCTTTTTACAGGCTCCTCAGTG
This sequence comes from Dicaeum eximium, assembly GCA_013396995.1. NCBI lineage: Eukaryota > Metazoa > Chordata > Aves > Passeriformes > Dicaeidae > Dicaeum > Dicaeum eximium. The sequence continues at coordinate 648,778 of VWZP01002803.1, forward strand.
ACATTTAATTAGAACTCTGGGTGGCACATTCAGCCTCATGTCAGCAAAATACCTTGGGTAAACAGCAGCAAGCAAACTTCAATGGGTTTATTTACCACACAGTTAATAACCTGGGTGAACTATTTGTCTTGGGTCTAATATTTATTTTGGCAGAAAACTTGGTACACATCCTTTATTCTTTTTGCCTCTCATATGTACGGAAATTTTAGAAATATCCATTGACAAATAGCAAAGTTCAGAACCTTTTCCTGAAAATAAACACTGCTCTATTGCTTTTGTATCAAAATGTTATCAAGCACTGAATTCACTCAACAAAAAAAACCCAGAAGGTTCTCTTGCTGCCTCATACTCACATCCTTCACTTCTTTTAAACACACAGAAACGCTCTCAGGAGAACATGTACCACCCTGAATTACTTTATTTTCAATAAAATCCAGCAGTGGCACTACAGTAACCATCTTCACCATGATTAATGTAGGAAACATTTGGAAAACATGTTATTATTATTCTAAATTACATTTGCTTGAGTTAATTTTTAGGCATGGCTACTGAAATATAAAGAGTTCTGAATTGTTAATTGCCACATTCATCCATCTGAGATGAGATCTGAAGAACAAGTACATGTTGCTGAAAGGTTTTTAGTTTGAGAATCTGCAAACTAAAGAAAAGGGTGCAACATGTTGTAAAAGTCAGCCTCCAGGCTATCAAACCCAAAGATTCCAATGCCAATGACATCCTTAATTAAAGATTTCTGTTAAACTTCAAGACTAGGATGTACTTCCAGCTTAATGCTGTGACAGAAAACTGTTTCATTCTGCACTTTTATACTGTTTTTCCTCTTATCACTGCTGCTGAGTGTTAAAGCCTGCCTTGTCCTACAGCAGCATTTTCTGTTTCTCAGGCACAGTACAGCACTCTCTCGTAAAGTTGTGATGGATTAAGATGCACTGGGATTATTCATCACAGCACAGAGGGACTGGGCAGAGCTTCTCCCTGCAGATTTTGCAGATTGTTCTAGTGGCACCTCTGGAAACCCTAATCCTCAGCCCATGCAGTCCCCAGCAATGTTTTGTGTGTAAAGAGAAGTGCACAGATGTGATTGAAATACTGAATTGGAAAAGAATTTGGATAAAACACCAGACTCCCTCTCCTGTATGTTCCATGGCTGCACGTGATTGATCCTACAAAAGGCAGAGGATCAGGGACCAGAGTGCTTTTCTCTGGTGGCAGAGGAAGCATCCAAGCAGGACCTGAAGGTTTCATAGAAAAGCACATTTTCCCCAGTCTTTCCCAGTAATAGCCAGACTAAGTAGCCAGAAGAAATAACTTTCCTGTTTGTAATCAGCTACAGCACAATTGCACTTTCCATGCAATGATTAAAGTTCAAGAGAACTGAGAGATGTTGCATTCCAATAAAACAATAGATGCTGCATCTGACTTTAGCATTGCTGCACAAAATTTCCTTTCAATAGCAGTCAATTCATTTCCTATTTGTCCCACAATAGTCCTAAAATCCTAAATATCAGCACCACAAACCCCAAGTGCAGGTTCAATCACCATTGATTTTCGATAACCAGCACAGTTTTGAAATGTATCTACGGAAAATATCCAATAATTCATTTTGTATTCTGATATGCACAAGTGGGATATTTATCAATAAATCAGGAAAAAAAGATATTTAACCCTACAAGTGAATAAATTCCTGAAAATAGTCCCTCTCTGTGGTTACAACCCTGCTTTTGCAAACTTGCAGTTTAATTATTCCATGCTTCAATATCCCAAAGGCAACGATGCATTTTTCAAAAGTTATTGGATCGTAATCAGTGCTTTCAACCAGACTTCCAGACAAAGCCTACCCAATACCTTATTTATTAATAATGGCACCTACTTTGATTTATATTGCATGCATTCAGCAAAGCAGCAGCCTGTCTCTGGTGGAAAGCAAGCTCCCTCATTTAGCAGATAAAGATGTTTCACCTTCAGACCAGACAGAGCTGCTGAGGAGTCAAAGCTGTGGGTTTGGCCCCGTAGAAAAAGAACAGGGAGATGAGGGAAAAGAGAAAATTTGGAGTAGGGAGAATGCAATGATAGGAGAATGCAATGATATTTGGAACAGGGAGAATGTTCTCTCCACAAAACTGTCCTTCTTCCTTCTTCTGGTTTTCCTGTGTGGTTGGAGAAACAAGGAGATCCATGGTCACCTCTGCTCTGATTTCACCGGCCAAGATCTTCCTGGACTTGGCTTTCCATGGCCAAGAGTTTATTTTCCTTTCTGCCACTTCAGGCTTTCATCTGCACTCAGAGAATTTTCCTTCTTAAACTGCAATGAGACTTCAGCTGGGGAAAAAGGATTTAAAGGCCACAAGGAAACTGAAAGTCCTGTTTTTCTTTATGAAAAGCAGATTGGTTGTTTTGCCTGTTTTTTTAAAACCACTCAAATATAAAGAATCAATTTGTGCAGTTTTAGGAGAAACCATGAAATTATTTCAAAAGGAAGGAAGGGTGTTATAAATGGACAAAAAGAAGGAAAAGAAAGCCCAGACAAATTTAAAAACACATTACTGGCATCCACTTCATGACATCCAACCTTTTGGAAACTGTTTTATACTTAATACATACCACTGACTTCTTCTTAGGCTGAAACACTCTATACCATTGCAAAACTTTTTTTTTCAAATCTCAATTTATAGAGTATGGCAGCACATAGGAATTTATTAAGAGCTGGAAGGTGTCTTACCTTGCCAGTCCTCTACAAATCTTTTGTACCAGAAACAAAACAAACACAAAAACCCCAGAGAAACAAACAAACAAGAAGGGAAAAACAAAGTTCCATGTTTATTGCAGACTCAGTCCTTCTTCATCCCCATGAGGTGTGAGCAGTTACCATGAGATCAGAGACAAAACTCAAGCATCAGATACACAGAAAATTTAACTTTAAAATACTTTAGGCATCATCTGAAGCCAAGTGGTTGCCCATGACTGGAGAGCATCATCTGCTCAAGCTAGAGGTCAGTTTTGGCACGGACATGCTGAGATTTCACCTGAAAGAATATTAATCCCAGCAGATATTCAAAACTGGATGGTCAAGCAGCCTGATCTAAGCTGGGCCTGCTCTAAGTGGGGTCTCAACCTGGTGACCTCCAGAGGCTCGTTCCAGTTCATTCAATCAGTTCTAGGATTTTATTTTAATGTTTATGAGTATTAAAACCAGTGGGGTTTTTTTAATAGCTCTATAATCAGGATAAAATCCTCACTGCATCAAGAAACTGTGGTAAACACAAGAAAGAGACTTCAGAAGACAATGCCATCAACAGCAGAAGAGCCTGACTCAATGCCCATGGAAATTCTCTTCCTTTCTCATAGTCCTAAAAAAAGATGTTTAAAAAACAATTGCAGAACAGCAGACATTAATATCCAACAGACATTCCCTGCACTGCCATCTGGCCTAAATTCCTTTCCATTCCACTGAACTTCCTGCATTAGTAATTGGCATTTCAAAGAGAGACAGTCCCCACCAGTGCTCTGTTGCCACTACAATTATTTTAGCTTTTACATTTGAAAGTCTGGGTTTTGTGTGGGAAAATGTGAACGCTTCCTTAACAGCTGATAGCTGTAAGGTGAGGAAAAGAGGTACAAGGTAGGAGATTAGTGTCTGGACAGATGCTGCTGAGGAGTTCATCCTAAATCACTGCAAGGCCAATATATTTTATGCCTCTAATTGCTGCTCAAAGTTCATGGTGGCATTTTGCTGATGTGCCTAAAATAGCCTTCGTGGGTGCTGTTAGAGCTGATTTGACAGTAGGTAAGGCATGAGGGGCAATGATCCAGCTGAATGCCTGTCTGAGTCATTTTGATAAGTGTGCAGCCTGTGCAGAAACTTCTTAATTGCTCCAATATTCTTCAGTTGTTCCTGTTCACAGACTCTGTGAGAAAGGTCATCAATCACGGAGCATGTGACGTTTTTATGTTTTGCTTGCTTAACAAAATACATTTTAAAGAAAGTAAAGCCAGTTAATAAGAACTTAAGGAGGTTATGATGTTCCCTCTCCTAACAGCAAATTTGGAACATGAATCATTTAGGATCTGTATTAGAGGGAGGCACAAGCTTAGTGCTAAACCTTGCTCTTATCCATGCTCTGCAAGAGAAAAGATTGCCTCTGGTATTTAGATGTGGTAATGGCAGTAATACATCCACTAATTAAAAAAACTTGTGATGTATGGAAAGGGGCAGAGCAGGCAATCCTATAATCCAGTCCTGGACTTGCCCCTGGGCTCAAGACAAGGCATTCAGTAGTTTTACATTTTCCATGAGCCATGAAAGAACACAGCCTGCTCAGGGTTGTGCAGCAGGTCTGGAGAGATCTGAGAACACAGAGCCACTCCTCAGCTTTCAGGGCACTCTCATCACTTCCACCTGGCCAGGACAACACTGGTTCTTCATCTGAGGCACAAAGAAAGGTCAGCCTTGGTGCATGGCCCTTCTTTCCTGCTCCAGTCCCAGTGTTGCTGCGAAAAATGTGCTGAAAATTCGGTGGGTTGACTTTGTTTCACTGGTTGGTCCCTTTGCTTTGGAATAATCTCATTGCTTAAGGAGGTGTTTTCATTCCAGCAGAGATACCAGGCCTGAATTCAACCCTTTCTTTGTATCTAATACTGTGTACATTTCAGATGGCATCAGGGTTGCCATAGGAACAAAAATATTTGTATTGAATGGCAAAAACTTCAAGAAATACGATATATGAATCCTGCATAATTTGTTGACAGTAAGTATTCATTGCCTGAGGCCTATATCACTTTAAAATTACACATTTTTGCTAAGAAAGAAATGGAAACCTTGATAAAGCAATTAAATTTTACAGAATGTTCATGTTTTTTTCCACTTGCTGCTTTTGGAAATACTTTTTTTTTAGATTATACATGTAGATATACATACACCTTCTCCAGTTAGGGAATTCTCCCTGGTTCTGCCAGTGGATATTTTAAAAAGAGGAGGAAACCTTTCAATTATGTGGAAAAAAAAAAAAAAACCAAACCACAAAACACCACCATCTACATTCCCACTGTCCCTTTATATTTGCCCTTCCAATCCAGTCCAGTCTCTCATTTTAACAAAATCTGCAATATTTTCTCTAAATATTTTTGAGCATTTTTAAAGTTAAGTGGCTCAAAAGCTAAACTTCCATTATATTTCCTTTTTTTGCAGGTACTTTCATCTCTGCAGCTCCAATGTTCCAACCTCAAAGCCTTTCCTTGCAAACCAAACCCAAACCAATAAGTTCTCTCCCCCAGACTGGATTTGATATAGTAACAGATGGATCCCAAACTGCAGAAAGACACCCACTGACTTCAAACCTGGAAAGATTTAAAGTGCATCCCTAATGTGCCAATTCCCACTGATTCCCACATCCCTGTGGAAAACTTCCATAAAAATTCCTGTGCAAAGGAGAGGATTTTAGGCTGCTGATAAAGGCATCCTGAGGAAACCCAAAATCCCTGTGCCTGCACCTGCCTGCTCTGGGGGAAAGAAACTCTTCTCTGGTGCTTCACCAAGAACTAACAAAACCCAAACCACGTTTTTCACAGGAAAGAGGCAGCAAAATTTTTTTCACCATTAGCCCTGAAGGCCACAGAGAGTTGCAGAGACTCACAAGCAAATACCAAAAATATTTTGGACGCTGAACTCCCGTTGTTCTGACTGCAAAGGAGAGAAGGAATTCCCCCTCAAAGGTCATTACCAGGTGCCTCACTGAGAATTGCATCATGTGATAAAATCATTCCTCTTATCCTTGCACCAGATAATTAAACAGAGAGAAAAAAAACCATGTTACAAAATCAATCCTTACCAAGCAGCATCTGCAGCACTGACTTTACAGCAAACCCTTTCCACAGCCCACGGAATTAGAGGAAAATAAACTGCAAAGTTTGTGGAGGGAATTATAATACCAAATGAAATAATTTTGATCTTTCTGTGGACATTCTAGAAATGGAAAATAATTTATTCCCTAAAGTCCTTGAATGATGAATATTTGGATTTATTTCAAAAGGAATCAAAAGAGTCAGAGAGTGTGTGAATGTAATGAATTTTGCTGCTAATACTGTGCAGAAGTGCAAATGGCTCTATCTTCTTTTTGCCCATTAATGCTAATGCATGTGCATTGAAAAGAGAATATAATCCATAATATATGCAAAAAATCTGCATTATTGTTGGTAGAAGAGTTACACTTGTCCTTGGGCTTCAGTAATATTCTTTGCTGGTGTTCTTTTGTTTAATAAAAGCATCATTATTTTTTCCTTTTAATTGAATAGTTACACTTCAGAGCAGCATTAGTAAGACCATTTTCAACTGAATTTTTGCTATAACTCCACCATCCTCCTCTTTATATCTCTTTAGGGATGGGTGAATCTGCCTCCAAAGCTTGATGGGAGCCAAACAGGATTGCCTTTGAAGGTACAAAAAGTGTTTAAAAACTTCCCTTATGAAATAATTTTCTAGTTTCTTCCCTTTTTAAGCCTTGTGTAAAAGATGCAAATATGGCTTAAAAAACCCAAAACCAAACCAAATCAACAAAACACCCCCAAAATGCCGTCATTACAACAACAAACCCAACAAATAAAATCCCCAAGTAGAATTAAAACTTAAAAGCCTGGGCAGGAGTGCAGGATCTACACTGACTTGGAAATGCTACCAAAATGAGGAGTTAGTCTCAATAAATAAAGATTTTAAACAAAACAAAACCAAACCAACAACAACAACCCCCCCCCCCACCAAACACCAAAACCATTGGCAGCACCCAAAAAGGAAAAATCTGCCTGTGCCACCTCTTCCACAGCAAGATTTTCACTCTGTCACCCTCCAAGCTTACGTGGGAATTCACCTTGGCTTGGTCTGGTCTCATTTGCCCTTTCTTGTTCTTTTTTTTGAAGCAAAAGTATTGTCTTCTGCAACAACAAAAAATAATTAAAATGTTCCTGATTGTACAGAGGAGAAAAGAAATCCCTGGTAGAACGGAATAATCTGTTGTCTGGAAAAAGTGTTTTTGAAAGCAGCAGCGGTTTATGTGTTCAGGTAAATTACTGCATGACTTCCCCTAACAATTTTGTGGTTTTCCTCTCCTGCTGATGAGGTAACAAATATAGCAAGTATTGCTTTCACCAGTTTCTCTGCAGATTTCTATCACAAATGTTCTCTAGCAGCCATTATTTAACAATTCAGTCAATGACAGGGGATGATCTGAGCCAGATACCTCCCATCTGCTCAGCTCCTCCAGCTTCCACCTTGTAGGTCTGAGATGGAAGCACTCAGTTTTAATGCTTTCTAACACACCTGCACAATTTAATTCCCTTTTCCCCCTTCCTTTGGATAGTTTTGGAAACAAAAAACAAACAAACAAACAAACAAACAAACAAACAAACATAACCCCCCTCTGCGCACCCCAAACTTCTGAATGTAGAGAGAGGTTAAGACTAAAGTTGGAACTGACAGGAAGACAAACTAAAAACATACCTAAAAAAAAAAAAAAAAAAAACTTAAAAATTAAATAATTTTGAAGCCACTTAAATATTTTTTCCCACTCAATCACAGTGCTGAGACCAGAGAGGAATCTGAACATGATTGTGTCCCGTGGTATGAATTAAATTTTCATTTCAGGTCCCATAATGGAAATGACCCTAATTCAAATTCTTTAGAGAAGGTGTTTGCCCCTTGTCATCTGCTTAGATTTAATTTAAGAGAACATGAAAAAAATATTAAAAAATTAAAAGGTATAAACCACATCCCTGTGTTTGTTGTACTCACATGATTTTTGTGAGGGAATGCTGGAGAAATAGAAAGCAAAGAGGCAAAGGGAGCATTGAAAGGTTTTGACTGCAAATACTTGCAAAAATGTTTTCTTCTTTCAAAACAAGACATTGGTAATAGACAACTTCCCTAAAAATGAGATTTAAGGCCATGATGGCCAGGGTAGAAGTGAATGGAAAAGCCAAATCTGTGAATTTTATAGGGGATAGACTCCCAAGATTTGATTGCATAAAAACAAACAATAACAAATGAGGGGTTTTCATAATAACAATAAAAAAATATTAATAAAACCACCCCAAACAAATGTAATCAAAAGCCAGATGACTTATACCAGTAGAAAAATCCCATGCAGCAGTTTTGTGCTGCATCATAAACATTCTACTCCCTTGCCAAGCCCCCAGCATGGCTCTCCTTCCTTCGGGCCAGGCCACGGCTCAGGAGGGGCTGCAGAAATTTTGCACGAGGAGAAATTTCACAAGCAGAGAGTGGTGACACTTTGCACCAGGCTGGTGCCACAGCAAACATCTCAGGAGCACCAACAAATTGGTCCCAAGGCTTGAAGTGTCTCAGCATAGGAAAATAAAGCAGATTTTAGCAGAGCTCTGAACTGCAAAGCTGCAGGAAACATTGTCAGTGACATTGTCCTTGTGCTCCATATGCATGCGGTCAAGGGGGCACTAAAATGTAGAAGCACACAGCCAAATATGCTCTTATCCATCAGGTTTGATCATTCAGATGCTCTGGGTCTGCCCCCTCCTTGAAGAGATTGTTCAGCAGCTGAAATGGCTTAGGTCACCTACAGACCTGCTGGTCATTTGGGAGGCAAAATAAAACTGGTTTCTTTCCAGGCTCTGCCTGTAGAGCTCGCGTGTTCAGCAGTGGGCACCTGCACAAGCTGCAGGAGCACTTGGGTTAGTGAGGGAAAGCAATAAAATCTACCTGAGCTCAGGCACACTCACGGGCACTGAGATGTTTCAGCAGGAATTAATCCCACAAAGGGCAGAACCAACGTTGTGTTTTCACAGACCTCCCAGAACCCGACTGCCAGCAGCTCCTGCATTGTGTCAGAAACCAGGGCATTATTCAAAACGGGATGGCATCCTTAAAAATCTGCATTTAGATTAATAAATACAGGTTGAGTGGTTGCACTTGAGGCAGTCATTTAGGGAGAATTCTGTCATGGTGTTTTTTTAACTAGCAAGTTCCAGTTCTTACTCTCAAGTTTAGCAAAAGTGCACTGAAAAGATGCCAACAAACACAATTAGAAATGCTCGGAGTAATCAAGTAAGAAAAACTTTGATTCCTTATTGTGCTGCCTTGAAGAAATACAAATGAAAAAGCATTCTGATATCCCACTTCCAAGATGTATTAAAAAGGGTAAAATCTCCTTCCACAAGCTTCCTGTTGGTAATAAGCATTCTGTGCCCAGATACACAGCACAGTAACACAATTTGTTCTATTTAAATGTAAAAGGAAAACTGGGTACAAAATGCAGCTATTACCCAGTTGCTGAAAGGTATTTTCTCCCACTTCAAAAACCCTTAAAGACATTTTAGGGCAATTAGTTAACAAGTAAGTTCTGATTTTTAGATTTTGATGAATGCAGGAAGCATTTTAGACCCAGAGTAGGAGCATTAAGGCCCCAGCACAGGTGTGATGTCAGGGAAGGAGCGTGGATTTTCTCCACACTCCTGCTGGAGCCTCTCCAGAAGGGCAGGAATAGAAGCATCAGGATAAAGCAGTTTTTCCCCTCGCAGCACGGGGTCTGCCCAAATTGTTTAAAGCTCCTCTTGCTGCTGAATTTACAGCTGCTCTGGGAGGTTCAAGCCACGGGGAGATCTCCTGTCACTCAGCTGCATTCCCATTGTGCCAGCAGCAGCCAAACCTCTGGTGTGGCTTTGCAGTGGCTCTACAAGCTGCTCCTAAATGGTTTCTAAAAGGTGACCCCCTGAGAATGCAGCCCCTGCAGATGGGGAAATGCATTGACTGGTCAGCCCTGAAATGTCTGATTGTGTTCAGCATTCAGAGCACAGAATATTGCAATTAGTCTTGTAGCCTGCAAAAAGACAATATAGTTAACTCTAGTCCTGTAGGGATGGGGTGGAGAGACAGGGTGATTTCAATCGTTTTTAGTGAATACATCCTTTTAGAGTTCCAAAAGTTATTTTAACCCTTTGGCTTGAGTCAGCCCTTTGCCTTTTTGGTGGTGGCAGAAGCACAGACAGTGTCTGCTCTGAAAACAACTAACAGCAGCTCTGCTCAGCAGAGATCTGTGCACACATCATTTACTGGGAGAATTGATAAAACACTTCAGAATCTGTCTCTAAAGTATGAATTGACATCAAGTCTTTCAATGCATGCTTTGCTATTGATATTTGCCATAAAAAAAAAGAGGATTCAAAGACGCCACTCAATTGTCAGTGCTGTTTCACTGCACAAGGAAAACAAAATACAAATGAGAAACCATATTTGTATCTGGATAGTGCAGAATAAAATCATAAATTGCATCAGACAGTGTACAAGTCACTGTCCCTTCCTATTAGCAGTGGTTGTAGGCACACTCAGTGTTACAGAATGTTTCATTCTGCATTCTTCCTTTAGGTGTCACATAAATTAGCCAGAAAAAATATTTAACTTTCCTCAGGAGCAAGCTGTCTTTGTCACTTTGTCTTGACTTCATCTGTGTGCATTAGACTCTGCCTGAAGAGCTCTTGAAGGCTCCTTAACATCAGAAACAGAAACTTCTTTTAAATCACATAATGGCAGTGCCCAACTTAGCTGGCCAAACAGAAGGAAAACTCTCAACTGCAGCATTCCCAAGGACTGCACAATGAAATCCTGGATGCATGAAAAACCAGGATCATTTTTCCACTCATCCATTCCAGCTGAAGGCCAGAGAGAGGCATCTAAAGAACAGAAATTGTTCAGTGGCTGTTTTTTGGACATTTCAAATAATTTGTCAAGACTAAAAATATTTACAGAAACTCAATGATAGCCGTGAAATCTTTTTCAGAACATGATTTTGTGACAACTCCAGAAGTTTTGCTTGTATGCCAAGACTTTGTAACATTGTGCATACGAAAAAAATATTGAGCCAGACCTTTATATAGCCCACTGACCATAAAAAGCACTGACTTAATGCTGTTTTATTGTGATTTAGGTCAATTCAAGTCATGGAAAATTTCATCACAGAAGTGAATGATAAAAAAGGGATCCAGATCTCTCTGATGAAAGGAATTTCTCATTGAATTGTTTCAAGTACCCTTGTTTACAAGTACTTGGTTTAAAAAATAAAATTAACACACATAAAGCATAACAAAACCAGATAATTCTGATTTACCAAGACATCTTCGAGTACATTGGCTTTCCAAGACTCTCCATCCAGCAGAAGAGAGCTTTTGGGACTGGACTTGCAGAGCAGGGTGTGGGTGAGTGGGGCAATGCTCGTGTTGATGTTACACCCCCACAAAGTGTTATTTACCATGCAAAGTGATATTTTAGTTCTAGTATAATGCTTCCTCTTACAAAAATATCAAATACAAGCTCTTTCTTGCTATTGCAGACTGTTTCTGTAGATAAAAGAGATTTGTCTTAACAAGAAAGGAACTTGTCTCTAAAGTTTAAGATACATACTTGCATTTGTCTGTAGAGAAATACAAGGAGAAAAAAATCCATCTGAACACTGTCTCCTTAAAATAGTGCTGGATCAACCCAAGGTATTTCAAACTGTATGCACCTCTACAAACTAAGCAATAAATGCAAAATGCCTCATTGAACAGGAGTACATTCCAAAAAGGAAGGGTGACCATGCTCCAGCACAGCCAGCCCAGCAAGGGCGTGGAGTGTCCCTCACTGGAGAAGTCCCTGAAGTGTCTGGACACAATCCTGTGCTCTGGGATGGCCCTGCTCGAGCAGGGAGGTGGGACAGAGGACCCATTGTGGTTCCCTCCAATCCTACCCACTCTGTGATTCTCTGACTTTGAGGAGAGACAAAAAACCAAAGCACTTGGCACTCCTCGCTCTATTTACTCGAGCTTTCACTGAGTCTGAGTCTCCCCAGTGTTAGCACCCATCAGGCATGGGAGCCCTGAGTTAAAAGCTCTGCTGTGCCCATGTCCATGCTGGAATTAACTGTCCCAGCAGCCACCCCCAGTGCTCTGCCACTGGGGATTTTCTTCTGTCTCGCTCTCCTCTTCCCTCCCCAGAGCAGGACACAGCTCAGACCCAGCCAGAAGCTTTGGTTTCCCTGCACAGACACTTCTGTCATCCCATCTGCTGTGACAGATGTGCCACCACCCTGGCACTAAATATGGCAGTGACAAGCAAGGCAGAAAGGCACCTCCATGAACTCTGTCCTTGCCCTGGTCCCTGGGCCAGAGCACGGGGATGTGTCCTCCAAGTCACAAACTGCACCACAAATCCAAATAGTGTGGCCTTTCAAGCCCTTCAGGCATTAAAACAGAATGTATTTACTGAAAATGTTTGCTGCTAACAGCTTTTCAGACCAAGATGGGCACCAAGGCTCACAGCTGCCCACAGACTGTTTTAATGCCCCCTGTTAACGTCAGCATTTCCCTGGGTGCAAGAAACAGTGACCAAAACCCAGTGTGGGGGATAAATGGCTTTAGGAAAGCTCCATTTCACTGGATTGCATTACACCTTGCAGGTGAGGGAGTTTAAAGAGAACTGGGGAGCAGTAGGGATGGGGAGAATTCCAGCTGCTCATCCCACACCAGCAGCACTGGGAGCAGCTCTCTCAGTGCTGTTGCTCTGGTCACACTCATTAGCAGCCCAAAAATTGTCCCCTCCCCTTAACTGCTCACATGAGCAGTGTTAGCCCCTTGAGTGGCTGGATTTTGGAGATACAGAATCCTACCTTTAACTGCAGCAGGATCTCCTGCATTTGGTGAAGGACCTCCTGTGCACAACACTCCAAGTTCACTGCAACGTTCAAAAATTGCCCATGGTAATTGAGGTAGACAGGAGGCTTATTCCAGCCAAAGCTGTTTTACAAGAAATATCTTTCTTCTGATTGTGCTCTGCTTCAACAGTCCATACATAATTTAAAACCAATATATTTCCAATTATTTTGAGCTCCCTAAACAAGAGAATTTTTATGGATGTTAAATATAACCAGGTAATCATTAAAATGTTGCTTGTGTTGCAATTTTTTTGCAGTTCAAAAGCAATGTTAAAATTTCTTAGCAGTAAATGAGACCTCTAGGGAGGAATGGTTAGAAAGGGGTTTAATCAGATTTTCCAGAAGAAAGCAGAGGAAAAAAATCCAGCAAAATCATCTTCAATTTTCCTGCTCTTTTGGAATCAAAGTCAAGCTCAATAACTCATCCATAACAGTTATTCCAACAGAAATATGCTCCTAATTTCATGCAAAAGTACTGCCCAGGTGAATTTAACTGCATGACCAGAGATGTTTTGGCTGCATCATCCAAAATATTCAGGTTTGTATACTGACGTGACCACATTATTATTAAATTAAAATCAAAGCCTTGTAGGATGTTTTGAAATCCTGACAGCTACCAAAGCCCATCTCACTGACACATTAGTAAGAAGCCAAGAGAAATCAGCTCCATCTTCCTTGAGCAGCAGCTCAGTGTTCAGACTATGAGTCGGCTACGAGTGTTGTGCGTGTAAAAATATAAAAACAGTAAAGAGCTATAAATATATAAAACATATAAAAAGATAAAATCTATCCAAGATGGACAGAGGTGTTGAGTATTACAGTTTTCTTCTGGGACTGACTGATTTTCCCATTAAAATCCTGTATTGACATTTAGCATTCCCTGGAAGTTGATTGTGTTTACCTCAGGGGAAGAAGTTGCCTGCCGTGCATCCATCACTTGCTGCTCCACTTCTGAGCCACCAAGTTCTCTCTTCACAGTTTGCTTTTACATTTCCTGAGGTACTGTTCTCAAAAGCACCCAAGCAGAGACAGTTCTGTGGTTGTTTAAGTTCTTTTGGAAATGGGTCTCGTTGCATTCCGATGGGACCGATGCACTGCAAGAGCTCCCTCTGCACACTGAGGCTGGCAGAGCTCCAAAATTACAAAAGAGCCTCATTCACCCCCAGCAGCCCTCTGAGAACACAGAGCATTACAGGAATAGCTCTAGCACATCCTGTGTTTCTGCTATGCAAGGTTTCTTATCTCCACTTTATGCATGGGTATATCAAAAGCCAGATATGTTCAGTGCCTTCAAAAGTCTGACTCTGAGAACCCCTTACCTCTGGCATTAGTAGACACCCAAAAAGTGTGAAGCTATTTTCTTATCTGTAGGATAAGCACTGAACTTCAGGCCTTTGTTGTCAAATGATTTTATGTAGTCAACCGATACTTGAAAGCAAAATACACTTTTAAAGAAATAAAGGAGGAAAAATTACATGAGTACATGCTAAGACACCTCCTTCCTGTCTCAGCATATTTAAGGTGACAGCTTTTACCAGTTCTTAAGAAATCCTTAGGGAGGAATTAGGAAAACTTCTCAAGGCACAGTTACATGGTGCATAAATTACATTTTATGCATTCAGGGTTAAACTAAACACAGTGAAAAACACAAAGTGGCTCCACACTGCCAGAAGTGTTCCCAAAAATCCTACAGTTTTTATGCAAGGACTGTGCTTCCACAGGGAAATTTATTTTGTTTTCCTCCTCTGAACTTTGGAAGAAAACAACCCAACAGCATCTTGATTTTGAAAAGTTATTCACACTGCAATTGGATGGAGCCAAAATTACCAGAACAACAGGGGGCTTTGCATCAATTCTGTGCTTTCTTGACATTTAAAAGCCATTCTGCATAGGAGTATCTGGCCAAATTTTAAAGACTGTATTACAGTGAACCATTGAAGACCAGACCAGCAATATTAAATGAATACAGAGACATCAGGAATGCTCCTCTAACACTCTTCATTTCTGTCACCAGGAAGATGAGGAAGAAAACATGAGCTCCATGAGACAGGTGTCAGGTTACTCAGAAGATAAGAATAGATGTCAAAAGAAATCAAACTTCTCAAGTCCCTATTAATTTGTTTCCCATACATTGAAGGAATTACACCTGAGAGGCATTCAAAAGAAGAAACCTGATGAGCAATATTAATTTTGGTGTGCGAGTAGCTTGAGGACAAACAGTGATAATCTCCAGAGTCAGCAGAGTGCTTCCCTTTATTTACCAAAGAAAACAATATATACTTGTATAAAGCCTATTTGCAGCTCCTAAAGCTCCCGTGTAGGTGCTCAGAGCTGCTGAGTTACACCCTTTGTAACCACACCACAGCCTTCCACTTTTGGGGGAACCAACCAGAAGTGGCAGAATTTAAACTACAGCTGGAAAACTCAGATCCTTTTTGTAGTGCTTGCTGTTTTCCAGGTGAATTGTGTAAGAGGGCTCAGTGTGCCATCTTCTCTTTGATGGAATTATTTCTAACCCCAGCTTGCCAAATTTGAGGAAATACGTAAACTCTTATTTGGTGCAATTCAAAACTTGCACACATTAAGTATTTTCACATAACTTCATTGCTTAAGCACTATATTAGCACTAATTATCATTGCAGAAGCTGACAGAAACTCTCTGCTGCCATAAACAGTGGCATTGGCTTCTGGACTAATATTCCTTCTGCTGCTGTCCAAGCAGGTGTGGTAAAACAAAAAATGAGATCTATACCTATATTTACCTTCTAGTGGGATGGGCAAACTTCTCTGTGTGCCAGAACAAAACTGGGAGGTAAAATTGGACCTTTTTTTTTTTTTTTAGATTCCTCTTCAGTGCTATTCTCTATTGAGCAGGGGATCACAGGAAATATTTGGTGTATTACACGAGCTATTCCCCTCCTCTTTCACTGCACTGGTGGACTTAGTGACCCTGAGATGTTCTGGTAAAGGCTCCCAACAGTGGCACTTGGCTCTGGGATTTGCTGATGTGAAATCTGCTTTACTACACACTCTCAGATTTAAGACAGGGTCTTATGAAATTAGCTGGAGCTATGCTGTGCAGTTTCATGCTGGCTGATTTATTTACTCTTTAAAAACCTTGACACATCACTCAGACAAGTCATGGCAACATCTCACTCAAGAGATCTCTTCCCTGTGCACGTTCAGGCAGTTCTGCTGACCAAGTTTTGCTGGCCCAGTGCTCCCAGAGCCAAGATCCTGCCTGCACCAACCCAAGGGCCAGTGCCAGACCCATTTCAAATCTCAATTCAGTGAAAGAGTCAAGAAAAAGTCTAAAAGGTCAGGATACAAAAGATATTCAGGGAGGAACTGCAAGGAGTGGGCAGAAAAAGAATGGTGTACCAGGACCTGGTGTAACCCAGAGTGAAGACATAAGAAAGGGAATAAGCAAATGGAAAGATGTATAATTCAAAGGAGAAAACAGAGGAGTGAAACAAGGGAATGCTTTATTACATTGCTCTGCTACAGTGATAAAACAAAGTGATATACACCTAGCTAGCACAGAAGAAGCAGAAGAATTCAAAACAGAAGAAAAACATGCAGAGCCCATGAATTATTTTGCAAGGTATAGTAATATTTGATAGAAAATTTAGTGCTGGGATGTTACAATAAATAATCCAATAAATATTAGCATTACAATATGTAACAGAACAAGCTGGGATGGGAACATCTACCAAAGTTCATGGAGGGCAGGGAAATGTCTAAAGCAGGGCTGATGCTACTCACCACTTTGGGGAGAGATGAAGAGCATAAGAAATCCATCTTCAGCATTGTAAGTGACATGAGTTCCTAAAATATGCATAAAATGAAACACCAGAGGCACAACAAGGGCCCTTCTTCAGCAGAAACCTCCAGCCTTGCTGCCAAGCCAGGATCCAGGGAGGCAGAGCTGGGCTCAGCCCTGTGCCCGCAGGATCCTGCCCCATCCATCAGCAACATTCATTTTTCATCCAACCTCAGTGAGCAGGAAGCAATACCTGAAACAGGCAGGATCATTTGTTCCACTAAGACACAGAAGATTTGCTCCACGAGAGCTAAGGATTAGACTCCTAAATTACCTGATTTGATTTTCATTTTACAAAAGGAAAAAAAGTCAGGGACTTCAGTGGAAACAAGGCAGCGAATTTCAGTCTCCTGAATGTTTTGGGGAAAGATTTTTCAGGCTGAGAGTGTGATCTGGAAGGGCCTAAACAGTTAAAACTGGGGAAACACCTCAGGGTTTGCTTCTATTATCATGAAACTTTTATTTAAAAATTTCTGAGTATCAGAGAAACTGTTACATATGTCTTGTATTAATAGAAAATAAATGCTTCCCATGCCTGTAAAACATTATAAGCTGAAAAAAACATTTTTCTAGGCATTACATTGTCTAGGGAGACATTGTGTCCTGTATGGTTTTATGTGAAAATGACAGAAAATGTGAAAATCCACAGGAAAATAAACATCCAAAGCAAGGAATATTCTTATGAAAAGTAACAATTAAGGCATCAAGGAATATTGTATTGGTATTTTCAATCAAATCATCATCAGGTGACATGTTTATATACGTGTGTATATATGTAAAAACCAACTTGTGCTTTGTGGAAAAAGACCCAAGATGCAAATCATGAGTCTTTTTGAAACTTTGTCATTTGTTTTGTAAATTTTCTAATCAATTTTCTCAGAGTTGAGGCAGGAAAAAAATAGCTCGGATAAAGAACAATGAACCTAAACCAATGCATATTTAATCTCAGCTTAAAGAAAACAATTTAAAACTCATTTTGAGAAACATGGAGGGTGTTGCCCAAGTTTTACTTTGTATGTCAAGCTGATTTGATATTTAACATTCAAAGTAAACCAAACAGTGCAAACAAGATTCTTCTAGAACTAGAGATGAAAACGGATAGAAGCTTATTGATTCAACAAAACTACAATTGTAATACAAAGTTCAGCTTTAAACTTCCACCAGAATAACTGCCAAGGGAAAAAAGGCTGCTTATTTAAAACTTTCACAAGTGTGTTTTTGTGGGTGATGGGGGATGATGATGAGTTAGGGTCACACACAAATGGTGAGCTCTGGTTTTATGAAACAGGGGAAAAGGAAAGGAGGAAAATCCAAACCAGCAAACACAAGAAAATGCCTTTACTTTAAGAATATTTTCTTCTGATTACTTGACATATCTAGACTGAATTTGCTGGGATGTGTTCTGTATCATAAACAAGCTCTCAAATGTTCAGTAGTTCACCTTGAACTAATTCCCTCAGACTACTGGAGCAGTTTTGCTGCTTGAAATCAAGGAAGCAAATGCTGTGAACTTGGCAAAGGTTTCCAAGAGAAGGAGGTTGAGTCTGATTCCAGCAAGTTTTGAATTCCACTGCTACCAGCTTTACCAGACAACCCAAAGAGCAAAGCCAGGTCCTGCTGAAGATCCCAGGGCTCAGAGTTGTGCCCTGTAAATTGCTCTGGCAAGTACAAGAATGAAAACTCATTTCATGTCATGAATCACTACATGTTTTTCACGTAGGAATTATTATTTACAATGAAATTTCCCAAGCTGCTTATTTAACTATGAGGCTACAGGGCTATGTGAACAGGGTAGAGGCATAAACAATTTGATTCTCACTGCAGCACTTTCAAAATGTCTTTTCTGGGTACTGATTACACAGACACGGAAATGCTTCCTCTCAGACAAGTGGTTTCAGATGGAAATATTGCAGAATACTTCACAAAAAACCTGTCACCCACAGATTATTTCAGATTCAAACTGTGTGTTCCAAACACTGATTCAGTCTGTTTTTCAATTTTCGAGCAAAATATTGTTTATATAAAAGGAGAATAGTCAATGTATGCATGTATACACACATATATATGCACACTCTGTTTTAAAAGTCTTGCTCAGAGAAATGAAGCAAATTGAAGCACTACAGCAAATGTAACATAACTCGGGAATTACTAAATTTCTTGTCTTTTCTGCGTAAAAGTGACATAAGTGGGAGACACTGGATACGCGTGCACTTGAGTAACTTGGCAGATACTCGCTGTAGGCTTCGTGTCTGACACAAAAATCTCACAGCCCTCCCTCTCAGATGTTCTCCAAGTGGAGACAAATGTCCATGGTAATAGAGTTCACCCAAAGTCAACCAGCAGGGACAGCAGCAGTCCCCTCCTGGCACAGGTCATTGCTCCACAGAGTTCATGGCCCTCACTTCCCAATAGCAAATCTTGCATTTCAAGAGTTTGACTTCAACAAGATTTCCTACATTAAACAAAAAACCAGCAAGGCATTCCAATGGAATTTCATATAAAGCTGAGGTGTGGACCATAAATACTATTTCAGAGACTTCAAATCTATAAATCAAGGTTATATACTCAGCTATTGGTTTAAGAAGCTAAGAAACCTTTCTTCATGTCTCTTAATGCTTTTGAGTTTAAAAACAGGGAACTTGTTTCTTGAACTTGTTTCTTGAACTGCATGAGGGAGGGGGGGAATATTTTAAAGGAATTGCAGAATAGGAAAAGCACTCCTGATCATGTGGGAGGTTATCACCAAAAACTGACCACAAAACTCAAGGATGCTGGTAATTAGAATCCATCACATAGGTAATTTCAGATCCTGCCAGATGAGCTCAAACCACCAAACCCCAGAAAGCTGAGAAAAACAAGAACTCATTTTCTTCTAGTGAGAAAGAACTAACTCTTCATGAAAAGCTCTTGGCCGACCTAAAATGTGTCAAAGCAGCTCCAGGGGAGAACTGTCTCTGCAACTTCAGAGCATGTGCTTAACCTTTAATCATTTGCTTACACTCTTCATTTTCCCAGGCTTACACCTCACTCTTCCCTTTCCTGGAGGTGACATGTTTATTCCTGAAATAATGAGAAATGCACTTTTTGCTATAACTGAAAAGTACTGAAAATAGCAACTTATGCCTTTGCTTGATCTGCATTGTTCTCTTTATGGTTTGTTGCTTCATTTTAAAATGAAAAGTGCTGAAACTAAGGTTGCAGCAAAAACTTTATAGAATGAGTTTAACCCAGAATTATATCCCAGAATAATTATAGCAATATTAGTCTAATTGTAGACATTATTGGAGAAAGCCTTGCTTTTTCCAGGGATCAACTGCTCCAGCAAAGAGGGCAACTAAGAGCAGCCAGAGTAAAAGGACACTCCAGGTGGATAAAAGATGTGAAAATAGTTTGTAACTAGGTTATCTGAAAATCTTGAACCACATCTCATTAGGCATTTTTGTAAAGGAATAAAAGCCCATCTGCTAAGTAATACCCTGTTGTTCATGAAACACATGATTTTGTCTGATTAAAGTGGACTAATTTTCTGAGATGAAAGGAGAGCAACTTGTGAATGAGCCACAGAAGGCATTTTGAAACCACAAAAAATAAATCAGATGTAGCCAGTAATGAGATTGTGCTGTAGTGATTTCTGTAACACCAGTGCTGAACTTTCCTAAGAGACCACCGTGTTTACACTGCTTTACCATTAATAACACAAGAGAATCCTATGTTCAAACCGGACAGTTAAAAAGAAAAGGCACAAAACACATTCCTTTCCATTGTAGATGCTCAGCTGCCAATCAAGAAACATTTTTTCAATGCACACACTCCTGAATTTCCTCTGCATATTTTCTGTATAGCTGGAACACCTCCCTGGCCAGGAGATTTCCCTTGCAGTAGCCACAGGGTGCCAGGAAGTTGGCAATGCCTGAGGACACAGACAAGTAATTATACTGGCATTTCAAGCAAGAATCTCCATGCCCTGGTAAGCACAGCATCTTTTTCCAGCACATCCCTTCAAATCCAAGCAGCTCTTTTCAGGTTTTGGAAAAACTCGTGTCCCTCGGAAAATTCAGATTTTATCGCTTAAGTTTGTTGTGTTTGGGAAATCTCAAGACCACGTACAATGAGAATGGAAGGATCTTGAGCCTTACAGTCAGGCAAACAGGGAATGTGACTGTTCCTCACCCACAGCAGCCCCCATCCCTCACTCTGAGTGCCAGCAGCAGCAGCAGCACCATGGCTTTGCTGGGCCTGCCAATGTCTCACCTGCAGGTGCCTTCAGAACTCTCAAAACACATCTCAGAGACAAGCTCAGGGTTGTGAATCATTCTCGTATCTGGATAAATACTTCCCTGTGTCTATTGAATGTTATTGTTATCAGCAGAGAAACTGCTCATAGCAGTGTATACTGATATCTCATTAGTAAAGATTTCCTTTAACCTGAAATATTTCTGGCTTTAAAATTTAAACATCTTTGACTTAAAAATCTATAATTTAAATACTCTAGAAAACAAACAAAATAGCTATAGCATGTAGTAAAATTTGCTATGAATTTTAGCTAAGAAAAATTTACTATCCAAAAAAACCAAGCTATTTCAATTCCACATTTACAGAATGGTTAAAACATCAAACGTCTGTAACAGTCACCTCAAATACACAATCTCTTTAAAAAGGACCATGTTTTTGTCTCTGCTAAACAGAACTGATTGGTGTTATGTTAGTACTTGTCACCTCATGGGGTTTTTTCCTAATCTCTAAGGGCCGTGGTGTTGTATTTAACTCACAACCTCCCCTCACATTTTAAAGCCTGTGAATATTTGGCTGTGCCTTCACTGAACACGGAGTGGGGGGAAAAAGCAGCTTAAATTGCAAGAGTCACGAGGTTGACATTGTCACTTGGCTTCACTTTCTTAATATTCTCCTTGTTCATTCTACTGCACTAATTCTATCAACAGCACTCAAAAATAGCTGTGCAAATGAAGCTGCCTGTGGGAGCAGAGAAAGGAAAACAGGCAGAATATCAGCAAAAACACACAAAATAAATAATACAGTGCAGCCTTGTGTTCTCTCACAGCAGCCGGACAGCCGGACTTTAATCTGTCCTCACAAAATCTCCACAAAGTCTGGCTTTGCAGCTCTGTAAAGTCACTCTCATTTCCAGAAATCCTCTTGTGTCCCCACTTCCCCAGAAGAGCAATGGCCAATGAGCTGGATTACCATAAATTCAGCAATCAAATTTACACAGCTCTGGAGATGCAAGTAAAATGAGTATTGTATCTTCATTTCCTTTGTGGCACTTTATCAACCTCTTCCTCTGCTGATGGTAGAAGTCAATAAAATCCTATTAACACTAAGATGTTGTATTAAGTTTGACAGTTTACAAATTGCAGGGGTTTTCATTTCAAATATGAGCAGCTTGAGATACTCTGGAGTTCCACTGTATAAAATTGTTAAAGTTGGAATGAAGTAGATAAAATAATTTGGGGGCATTTTTTTCCACTCCTTTTAAAGGAGGCAGCAGATGGAAAATCAAACATGAAAAATAACCTTATAAGCCTTCCTGGGAGATTAACATTAGTCTAACCAGGAAGACCAGAAGAATCATAGCAGATCTTTATTTTGAGCAAAGCATTCACCTTCCTACGGACTCCTTGGGCTCTGTATCAGGCTCTGCTGCTCTCTCTAATCACAAGTACCTCTGCAAAATGAGTACCACATCCTAAGAGGAAAAGGCTTAGAGCAACTGAGCACTTAAATAGGTAAATAAATAGAGATACCAGCAGCAGGGATGGAATTGGCACCTGCAGAAGCAGCAATCAAAGGTATGGCTGACCAGCTGGCAAATGAATCAGGAATTGTGCCAGAACAAACTTAGGGACAAACCTAAAGCTATTCCTGCAACTGGGCAAATTGCCATAATTTCTGCACTTATCCACCTGGTGATTTAAATTCCCATTAAATAATATTTGAAGAAAACAAACATCAGTCCCAGTTGGTGCTGTTGTTCCAGTTTTTTCAAAGATGAAAGGTGTTCTCTCAGAGAGGAGAACGTCAGCAGAAGGCATTTAAGCAAAATCTAGAAAGCTCTCCTAAATAAGAATTGTAAATGCAAAGCAGGTGACTGGAAATGCAAAAGAAGGAAGAAAAAAACAAACCTTTTTGTTTGTTTGTTTTACTTTTTTTTTTTTTTTTTAAATGCATGTCTTTTAAGCAGAATCACAAAGCCTGTCAAAGATTTCATAGTTACTGGACTCCTCAGGGATATGGATTCTCCCAATTAAATAATGCATTAAATCAGGAAAGCATCACTCAGACACTCCAGTGAGAAATAATGCAGGGTTTGTATCTGCAGCCTTTTTAACACCAACAATTCCAAGCACCACTGAGCTCGTGGCTATACATAGATTCCTCAGATCACCACTCTCTCTGCAGAAGACAGTCTTGGACTGCTCACAAGACAGAGTGGGAGGCTTTATTTTGAAGCAAACATTGCCTCCAGTAAAGGATGTTTGCACACAGCAATAACTTGCCAGTGTTTAAGGCCAGGAGCATTCATAACACCCACTTAAAAACATTCAAATTTTTTTTTTTTTTTCTTGTAAACTGTATGTCATGACAGGAGAAGAAAACTTCTCCTGCTTCAAGTAATTTTGTCCAGCTATGATTGCAGGTATATTCATATATTCAGCCATCCATCCCTCCATCCCCCTGCCTGCAGAACACTGCCACACTCACAGCACCCCAGATATCCACGGACACTCCAAAGGTGCTTCCCTGGCAGCTGCTGCTGCCTGGCCTCCCTCTGCTTCCTTGAGCTCGGGGGAAAAGGGCAGAGTGGCAGAATTCTGTGAATTCAGCACCACAGTTAATTTATTGGCACTATGATTTTGCTGGTTTAAGTGGTTGGGAGTTGAGTCTTGCAGGCTTAAATTTCACCTTAAGCAGCAGAAGGAAAAGATGTCTCTGTATAGTGCTAAAAGAAAATAATCTGCTTGTGAAGGTGGAATTTCAGGGGTGAAAACTGGACAATACATGTAAGTATTTGTGTTATTTACTCATTTGTAATGCATGACCAAGCTGCCAAGTGACACCTTTACACTGCCAGCCTAGTCCCTAAAACCAGCCACGGTGGAAGGATTTGGAAATAAAACTCATGAACCCAGAAAAACAACATCTGAAAGCCTTTCTTCCCAAAACATTGGTTGTGATTTGTGCTGTGTCACCTCATCAGACCTTTGCATTCAAAGCTACACATTCAATGTGTCAGATGTGGTGAGCCACAGCACCTTAGACACGGGGTATATTTTAGCACCTGGTACATACTGAGAGTTGATTGTTTTAAGGGCCCAAACCTCTGAAGAAAGGAAGGGATTTTAATATTTCTCCCCAGCCAAACTGAAATAATTGTGTGCTGTCAAGTCAGCAGTGAAATATGAACACAGAGCACAGGACAAACCTCTCTGCCTTGTTGTGATATCCTTATGAGTGATGCATTTTTAGCTTCATATCAGGAGACAACATCTCAACATCCTTTGGTATTTTACTGCCATGCTGACTAACAGAATAAAGCATGTGAACCCTTTTTATTTTCAGGTTCATCAGTTTTATGTTCCTATTTACTTGCCACACATTCTAAATCTCATGATACCCAACACAGGCAGCTCCAAATATGCTGCTTTTAAGAGCTATCAGCTGACTGTCTTTGATTTCATAAAAGCCCATTTTCAAAATATTAGCTGTCTACATGTGTGGTGTTTTAATGCACAATGTAGCAGTCAAAGGAGAGGAAAGTAGATGGAAAGCACAGATTCTTCTCTAAACAGGGGAAACACCCCATGGGTGGCCTTACAAAAGTTGATTTTGTACACTCTGCTGGACGAGGCACAGCCCCAGATTCCTTGCTGCTTGTATACAACACATTTTATTAGAATTTTAGAAATGTGTGTATTCAAACAAACAATCTCCAACTGCCTTGATTAGCTGATAAGCTGAAAGGTTTTGTCCTACGAGAATCTATTGTGTTAGAATCCTTGGTTTCACTCCTCTAAATAAAGACAAATAAGAATGGGTTAGAAATACAGCCCTGTAAAAGGGAAGTTCTCTGAAATGTAACAGAGAAGTATTTATGTTTACATCTGCCTGCCTTAATTTCTTGGGTTTTTTTCCCACAAACACATCTCTCCTAAAGCAGCAGAACTCATTTGTTAAGTCTTTGACTTCCTTAGCCCCTCATGCATTGCCTGATTCAGCAGGAACACTGTCAAACACCTGGTGCTTTGCTGTCCCTGAGTAGCCCAATTATCACTTGGATTGCATCAAAATTATGTTCCTTTTTCAAATGGCTCAGCTGCCCTCTCTTGAGATTATTTTCATGCTCAAACTGTGCCTCTCAAACAAGGCGTGTTGTACGATATAAAGCAAATTTCCTCCGCCTCTCTCTCTCTCTCTTTTCATCTCTCCCAGGCTCTCAACACGGTAAGAGACAAACAGAAGTGAAGATGTGAGGAGCCAAAAGACAAAAGAGGCAGAAATCCACTGTTACCAAACCAGGAAACAACGGGGCAGCTCTGACATGGATGATTCTGAAATTGCTCATTCTGCAGCTGAGAACGGCTGCAGGAGAGCTCCAGTCCAGGTAACCTTCCAGAGGTGCCCAGCACACATCTGAACAACTTCCATCAGATGAGCAAGAACAATTTGTTGTGGGGATTGGGTGAAATGGCAGAGCATGCAGTTTAAAAAAGTATATGTGGTCTTCATCAAAATATTATATTAAAGTGACAGATTTCATTGAATTCTTTGAGAATAATGAAAGATTAAGTCATAGTACTGAGCAAAATGATTTCATAATAAACCAAAAGTACAGAGAATGCATTTCAAGCATTGCTAGAAACCAGCAAATACATGTGCTGCTGCCTCTGAGAACTGCAGTTTGCTATTACACTAATCTGATGCTTTCCTTATGAAATAAAATTTCCCCTCTTTAGGAGCTCAAGCTCAACAAAACTCTTCTCTAAGCATTGAGGAACCATAACATGTCCTCATTAAAGAACAAACAACCAAAACCATTGTCTCCTCAATCTGAAGAGCTCAGCCTAACTGGAGTATAACGAAGTTCAGCACAGGGAGATGTGCCCTGATTGTCTCCAGAAGAATCAAGGTAACCAAAGGTTAATCAATTATCTAGAACGAAAGCAACCTTGAGTTCTACAAACTACAAATTGGATTTTTCTCATAGAAACACTTCTCTTAGTCACAATAACAAAAAGTAGCTGGGAAATAAACCCCAAATAGAATAAAAATAGATTTAATAAGAAAACCCAATACTTAGGAAAAGTAAATTTATACTTTAACACAGTGTTACAAGCAGTTAGAACTTCTTTCTCCTACTAAACTTTGAAAGTTTTGCTGCTTCCAAACTCCTTCCCACCTGGGAACAGGAAAAACAAACAAACAAAGGAGCCCTGGATGGAAGAATGTTTTACAATAGTAAAATTGGCTATAGAAGCAAAGTTGAAACAAAAATTCAGGACTTTTCCAGTGCCCACTTAGGAATCCATACCTATTTTGGAGTGTAGTTCAAGAGCATTTAACATAATAATACAAAGTAAAATGGCATCAGATCTGCTGCTTAATAAAGTCACCAGCTACAGCAAGTTTCTGCTTATTGACAGCATTTTGTCAGCACTGACCAGGATTAAAAAGGCATCTCTTGTTATGAAAGGACATCTCTGCTTTCAGCCTCTATTCCCAGATGTTTACACTAACTGTTCAAAGACCTATTAGATCTAAACTCTTTGATAGATGACCAGCTACTTCTGCAGAGCTTTTTGTTAACTGAGATCTAAACCCAGCAGGGAAAAGGACAAATCAGTTATTTTATCAAATGTTTTCAGTATCAATTCGCCATGAACAGAAATGTTCTTTGCTTGGTTTCTCAGCGCTCCATCACGAGTTTAGAAGGATGAGTGAAGAAGGACAAAATTCACCTCTTTACTAATCTATTTTTAAAATGTATTATTTCTGAGAAACATAAATATGAGCAGTTTTAGTTTTGAATAAAGATTCCAGTGGAAAGTTCTGGATATACACCCTGAATACAGTTACTTATTTCACCCTTCAAACACCACTGCAGTGAGTGCCAGTCTGTTCACACTGAAGTAAATTCTGACACTCCTTATGACAAATATTTAATTTTAAAAACGAAGAAAAACCCTTCAGATTTAGTTCACTTATACAAGCAATGAGAAGCACATTAAGTCAGGAATTAGTGAATAAAATACACCCAGCAAATCTTAATTCTTTCCTTGAACTAGAGAAAGTTTCTCTTGCAAAACCCAGGAACTCAACCCAAATCACAAACCAAACAAGCAAATGAAGAAACCAAACATTTTAATCTTTCAAATCAAAGGCAAAATTATGTTCAGGAGCTATGCAGAGCTGAGAAGAGGGTTCTAACTATACATACAGAGTAATAAATCCCTATCACTGACAGTGTGAAAACAAATACTGACCAAAATAAGTTTTCAGCATATTAAACTTAAAAATTTTTCAACATTAAATTAGGATTTTATTTTTTTTAATGAAGTGGAGTTCTGAAAGCAAACAGAGCACTTAATATTAATTGCTCATCTTGCCAATAATGCTAAACCACATCCACAGAGCAGCATTTAAAGCTGTATTATTTCTTCAGGAAAGGAGTTCTCACAGATCTCTCTCCATCTCTGCTCTGCATTGTAATTGAGCAGAGGTCTACAAACTAAATGATGCATGAATGTGTATAGATTCAAAGTTCAATTTCTTCAATCAAAAATCCAAAAAGCACTGCCAAAGAAGGAGGGGAAAAAAAAACCACCAAAAAGGAAAACAGCATCTGCTGATATTAAACTCTGACTTTGCCACTCTGAACAGAATTACAAAACCTCGTGTAATGACAGAATAATTAGGCATCCATAAAGCAATCATTGGAACATTGTCAAAAGTCGAGTCTTTGGGAAAAAATAAAAAAAGATACAAATATCAGCACTTTCCCCAGCATTCCCTGAGTCTGTGCTTTCTGCTTCCCCTGACTGACTGCAATCAATGAGTCAGCTGCAGTGGGTCGAACACAACTGGGATAAAATGGCACCTTATGAAGTAAGTGCCTCCATAGATCTCCCCAAATGAGTCATAAAGCCATCCATCAATATCCCACCTCGTGCAGCACGGCACGGGCAGGAGGGGAGCAGGGAAGCTCACTCTGCCATTCCATTTGCAGCCCATAAATCAGGATTTCTTACATTCTGTGCCACCATTAAGTGAGGAATGAGAACCTCCACTATCATTAGTCGACAGCTAACAAGGCATTAACATTTTCATTAACAGTGTTGACAAATCCAAATCGATTTTAAAAGCTCATTTGCATCATATCCTAAAATTGTGAAGTAGAAGGGAACAGTCTGACAACTTGATTATATGCTATAGCTTAAATTTTTGTTTTTCTGCCTATGTATGGCTGTGAAGTGCACATCACATCTGGTTATGTTCTGGTGCCCTCAGATACTCAGTTTGCAGCTGCTGTATGAATTCTCTTGTGCACATGGAGCCCTGACACACACAGAGGTGATGATCTTGGAGTGTGTTTGGTTTGTGAGACACCACAGTCTGAGCTCTCATTCCACCTGCACTGGGCCAGAGACACCCCCTAGATCCTCCCCCACTTTGTCTCCTGACCTTTTTTTGGTAGGCAGACCTTTTTTTCCAGGAATTAGGAAGGGCCAGTCCCAAAAGAGGCTCAGCAGCCATCCAAAATTAATATCTATAATGTACACTAGACACTGGTGATTTTCCTTGAATTCCAATACATTATCTGCTATTGCTTTCAGGTTTCATTCAAAACCCCTCAGCCAAATTAAGCACTACTACAGAGAATTAAAATCAAATTCATTCTGTAATTGACAGGCTCTAAAATGGACTAATTAAATCATGTTTCAATATTCCAGATTTGGTACATAAATACAGTTAATATTTCCTCCTTTTTGCAAAAAATTTTGGTATGATAGAGAGCAAGCAATTCTGAGAACTAGATTCACACAGGAGTGTGTATCCAGAAGAGGAAGAATATTGGACAGTTTCAAATTCACCTTAACAGCAAAACACATAACATTTATTGCAGTCATTAAGGAGAATGCATTTTTCAGTTATTCATTTTTGGCTTTAGTGAGAGTTATATGCATTTGGCAAGATGATCTTTTACTTTTAAATAACAGGAACCTATTACAGCCACAAAGAAAAAGAGAAAAAAAAATCATTGAGGAGTTGGGTGTGCTGTGCACAGCCTCCATCAGCTGCTTTCATTCCTCTCTAGAGCAGCCCACAAAAGGGATCAGTGCTGCATTTACCTTCTCCCAGTTCCACCTGCACTCACGGGGCTTAAAAACGAAAATAAAACCGCTGCTAATTAGGTGGGTTTGACTTAGACACTGCTTGCCCAGAACAGCTGCTTCAAAACTCATCTCCCACAAATTCACCTCTACAGTCCAAGCTAACATTCTTCGTCTTTTTGGCAGCAGGAAGACAAAGAGCAAGCAGTGCCTGATGTGGAAGTTGGTATTTCCCTCACACTGACTGAAAAAACTGAAAAACCTCTGAGGCTGACTTGTCTGGCTCTGCTGACAGTGACAAGCAAGGGCTGCTCTCTGCTGCCTTGCAGGGCACACAAAGCTCTGGGGCTGAAAAAAAGCCACTGTCCCTTCAGATGGACAAGTTCTTCTCCAGAGTGCAAGGCAGGACAAAACAAAAAAGCCAAAAAAAAAGAAAAAAAAAAAGCCACAAAACCCAGCAAAATAAAAACACAAGCAAAAAAATCCCATCAGCATCAGCCATGAAAAGGGTATTTAAAGTACACCAGCAGCACAACGTAGTGTTTGAAGATACTTTAGAGGATCGATGTCAAAAGCAATGTCCTTGATAAATATTAAGTATTCATTTAAAGTTCCTGATGTTTTAATATTCCTAAAAGTCACACTAGGAATTCTCTTTCAAGATCCAGACAGTTCTACCAGAACTGGCCAGTTTTGAAGTGTTTGCTTTTTAATACCAGCTTCCTAATTTCAACAGTTTACAAGCTCTCTTTCCAAAAATTACTTTTTAAACAAAACCTCAGAAACTTGAATTTTTTATTTGCCAGTTCTTCTGCACCAGGAAGCCTTATACATGGTGATATTTTAATAACTTACACGCCTTCCCTTCCGTCTCCATAATTACAACTATCAGGATCCTGGCTAAAACTGAGACAAATAACATCATTTGTTAACAAAAGGCTTTGCAGCCTGGGATGTTTTTATCCCTGAACATGGCAGGAAAGCTGCTGCTAATGCCTGTTCCATGGGCAGTAAATTGCCCGAGGTACAGCCAGGCCCAGCACAGGCTCCGTGCTGGGTTTATTTAGGCTCTGATCAATATGTTCTGTGCATCTTGTCTGTATTGGAGCTCTCCTTATTACAGGCTCAATTGATCCTGCGAGCAGCAGCAGAGATTGTACTTCATGGGCAGAGCAGATGTTGTTCTGACCTCCACCCACTGGCTCAGAGAGTTTTCTGCCTGCCTTCCGTGAAGAAAAATATCCCAATAAAGAAAAATATCCAGGCACACATCGTGCCCTTGAACAATGGATGTTACTTTCATGATACAAAAGTTTCTGCTAATGCTCTCCTTATTTTATTTTAAAAATCTCGACACCCACGTCAACACCCACCATGAAAATCACAGTAAACTACTAATTCCTAAGAATTTTAGAGAAATATCCTTGACTTTTAAAAACTTGAAATTTGTGAAAAATTGCACAGCAAATTCTAGAAGGCAACACTACAGCAAAACAAAGAATCCATTTTCTGAGATTGCTGTAAGCTATAGATTAACACAGAAATACCAACATTTACCAATACCACAGATTGATATTGGCCCAAGAAATCTCCTGTTATTTGAATTAATTGTTATCTTCAACATTAAGGCAGCACAAAAACCAGAAATAGACCCACCAAATAATAAATGAAAATTGAAAACCACCAAACCCTTCTTAGGAGATCAAGGGAATCTGATAAATATAGAAAAAAAAACCCTTCAAGTAGGAGATACAAAAGATCCTTAAGATAGCAGTGATAAAGGAAATGGAGGTACAAAGGGAGAATTGTGATCTGAAAGGATGGGATATTGCTTTTGAGAATATCTGATATAAGGAAGACCAAGGGGAAACATTGATATTTCAAATATTTGTCATGTTTAGAAGACTATTTAAGAGGTTAACCTGAGTGCTAGGAAAGCTGAAGGGCAGATATAAAACACTAAACAACAATAATGCAAATTTCTGTGTCTTTGAGTAACAGACAAAACAGATTGGGGAGGGAAATAGAGGGAGGTTAAGACAACAATGCACAAGAGAGCAAAACACACATAACTCTTTAGCCCTGTTAGTAGCACAACATTTAGTGAAAACTCTACAAACCCAGAGAGCTTGTGGAGTCCAAAACCCCTACAACCCTTTTTGGAGTCCAAAAACCCCACAAACCCAGAGAGCTCCATCACCTTAAAGAGCCCCAAAATCCTACAAACCCAGAGAGCTCTGTTACCCTGAGGATCCAAAAACCCCACAAACCCAGAGAGCTCCATCACCTCAAGGACTCTGTTCCCCTTTCCCCCTCCTCTGTATGTTTTAAACCACGGAATGAACTTCTAAATCTTTTGTGCAAACCTCATCAGACCATAAAGACATGCAGCCACAGATTACTGAAGACCAGAAGAATCAATTTGGAATTAATGTCCTATCAGGATTTCAGTACATAATGTGCTATTAAAATGTTACAATAATTTTAGAGCAAATCTCTAAATTTTCTTTGTGATCAAGGAAAGTGTTGGTTTTGAATTAAGGCAGTTCACAATAGTTGTGCAGCAGCAGTTTCATTTGTAATCCTGCCAGAGCAAGTATTAAAAATGTCTGGATATTGGAGCATTCCTTTATGTTTGGTAGCATGAATTTCACCTTTTTCCCCTGCACTTGTCCAACAGTTGAGCACTGTAAAGCCAATGGTACAGGAAATATTATTTTAGGACCAAGATGTCTCACCAGAAATGGAAGGAAATAAATGGTACAATGTAAGTGCCTAAGTCTTCCTCCACTAACCCTGTGCTTACACTTTATTTTTCTTTCCTGGACAGCTACAGTAGCTTCATGGAGCCCTCAGCTACTGCATTATCAGCAAAGGAAAATGAAATAAACTGCTACAATTACTTGTCACTCCTGTCATTTCTCAATCCTATTAAGTAGTTCTGTGATTCATCCAAGTGGGCTGTAGCTGGGATCAGGATGTGAAAAATAGCCTTGTCTTCAGCTTAAGATATTCCTCGTGTTTATGGGTAACAAGATCCAGGCTCCATCTCTGGAACACACATGTTACTCCTCATTAAATTGTCTATAATTTCATTCTGTTCCCTTTTCAGGTGTAGGTGTAGATGATCTTATTCACTCCAGTGGAGGGTTGGAGAAAGGAGTACAGAAGATAAATACAGAGCTGAAGACATTGCAGGAGTGATAGGCAGTAATTATACAGCCTGATGGGATGTTTGTCACTTTTCTTGCCTTGTTTAATGTTGCTACAAAGACATAAATGCATTTTTCCTCTACACAAAACATTTGGAGAATTGATGCTTGCTAAAGACCAAACGCGTTTTGATTTCAGGAAACCAAAAGAGTGGAAAAATGAGTGAAAAGTCTTCATTCTTAGTCTCTTGCACTAAGCAAGGAGAATAATAAAAAAAAAAAAAACCAAAAAAACCAAACAACACAATAAACCCCTATCCCAAAAGCAAAAACCACAAACATACAAATATTTTTTAATACAAACATTTTAAATAACTCTGATAGTTGAGATATGCCTGGAAGAGGCTTGATAATATTATAATAATTTATACATCCTATTTCTACTCACCTGCTGTTCTAAATTACATTTATAGTCTTTAATGTATTTGATATCTATTCCAAGGATTTCAAAAGGCATTAACTTGATATTTTTATTTTTTTATTCAAAGGACAGATGGTGTTTTCCAGCTGGGGGTCAAGAAGGGGAAAAATTTCTTTATAGAGCAAATGAAGGAGGAACTCCCAGATAAATACTTATTATTTTCTTGTCAAGTGCTATCATTGTCCTGCCTACGAAATGATTGGTGAAGCAGCACTGAAGTGGCATTTTATGATAAAATAAGAACTAAAATAATAATTGATACAATATGGGATGTATTCCCATGCTTTGTTACCAGATCTGGTGATTCAGGGACTCTATTTCAAACCTTTAACAGTTTTTGAAACAAACTCAGGATATACTTAATTATCAGAGAATTAGTAATGAAAAACAAATATTTTTTCTATTTAAACTTTCAAATTTAGAGGATGCACTAAGTAGAAGAGAGATCATACATAATTTAATGTAATTTAGGAAGCAAATTAAAATATAATTTCACTCCTCCATCTAATAACACTGCTCTTTCAAGCTCTGGGGATGTTGTTTAAGTCAAAGATGGTGGTTTCCTTGACAATTCTAGGTAGGAATAGATACCCTTAAAAGAAATGAATAGAACAAAAGGGCATGAATAAGCAGGATTTACTAAATTGAGGGTTCAGGAAATGATAAGAGATCCCTGAAGAAGACTTAATATTGAAGACATATATTAGAATGAAGAATAAAATGAAGGTTAATCGTGACAATGAAGCGCTTGAACCCAGAGAAAATGTGATTATCAACATGTTAACACGTGCAGAGTTGGGGTGAGAATTGGCTGCCTTGAGACAGTCCCTGGGATTTGCAGGTTTTCATCTGCTGCTCATTGGGGCTGGGGTAAAGCTGCTCCTGGCTAGGGGCTGGGTGTTCCCAGAAAAATGGGATGGGGGAGTCCAACAGACCAACCCACAGCTCCCTCAGAACGCCCTGGGGAATTGGTTTGCCTCTGGGGGAAAGCTGAAATTTATTTTCAAGGTATTAAAAGCCACAGCCCTGCTGTAACAAACTCCATCCCATGACCCTGCCATGCAGCTGGGCTTGAGGAGACCAAGATCGACAATTTTAGCAGCAGTGAAACAACTTCACACCAGACTGGGATTCTTTTTAGCCAGAGCAAAATCTGAGAAGGAAAACTCACTTCTCAAAGTTGGGAATTTGGTTCACTTTGCTATAACAATGCTTAATTCCATACTGCCCCCTGCCCTGAATATAAAGGTGGGAAATTGTGAAAGCAATAAAACTCTTCCTGAGCTAAAACTGGCTGAACTGAATTTTCCAAGCTGAATGTTTTAGAATCAGGGCAGAAGGAGCAAACCTGATGCACAGAAAACACCCAACATAGAAATATAAAGTCCATAATTTGACAGTGTCTGGTCAAACCCCATTGTGAGAGATTCTCCTTGGCACATTGCAGGAGATTTTCATTCTCCCCTTCTGTGCTCTTACCAACTCTTTAGAAATGTTTCAGATAAGCCTTCAGCTGCTCAAAGCTTTTGTACATTGAATCTTTCTCCTAGAGAGTATTTAAAACACACAATGAAATTATCTAGTGAAAGGCTTGAGGTTTCTTATCCTTTTTTTTTTTTTTTTGATAGATGACTGCATCTCTAAAGCTTGGCTCATACTCATCCTGAAAAGCTGTTTATATGTGAAGGCAAGAAACTGATAATAATTCTTAGGATATGTGGTTTATGCATGCAACAGTGTTACAAACAGGCAAAAATAAAGGTAGGTTTTTAGGTTTCTGTTTTCAATTGCTGTACTAAATCTCTCTGCAGTTTTTCCTTCCTATTTCAGCTGGAGAAATATCTATATTATATATTTTCCCAGTCTCTTTAAAAGGTAAGACATTTCAAAAACCATTGACAACTTTGTAGTTACATCCCCAATTATCAAACCTTTAAGATGTACACACACACATGTATATGGGTTATTATAAAAGTGATTTGACTGTTACCACAGTCAAATGAAGAACATATTCCTGCTGCAGCATGACATAATGTCTGCTTCCTTTCAGACACTGTAACCTTAAAGGTAATAACAAAAAGCCTGTCAAATATTTCAACCATCTTTTGGCCTTCAACACTCCTGTTATCTTTCACTGCAATTTAGCTCTTGTATGGTCTAAATAATGCAAAACACTAACAGAACTCTATCAGCAGGGAAATGGCTTTGGTGGCTTTTATTTCTTTTTTACAGCGTCTCTGTACCTCAGAAGTGTCTGTTTCTTTTCACTGCTGAAAGTCATTCACCGCTGTTTCAGTGCAAAACCTTCATTAATAACCTCCCTGATGCAACAATCCTCTGCAGAAGCAGGGAAGAGCATGCCCACGTCCTAAAAGCCTCTCCACAATTGTCATTCTCAAAGATTGTGATATTGAGGGACTGGCATCTGTTCCTTAGCATGGCTATTAAACAGATTTCACTTCAAACATCTCAACTTTCAGGACCTGAAACTTTTTTTTTTTTTTTACAAGCCACACTTCAGACCAGTAGCTTGGAGGGTACATTGAGAAGAGAACTTCTGCAATACTGCAAACACGTTCCCTCAAACAGTGATATGTTCTGATTTGGGTTTCTGCTTTTATTTACTTCTGGAAAAAAGGAACCTTAACTTCACCTGAACTGCTGAACACTGGTTTTGTAGCACAATGTGCAATTCAAATTTAGCTCTTGGCAATGCCCTGGTCACTCCTGTATGAACAGTACTGCCTGAAGGGTTATTATTGAGGGTCACATTAATTTCACAACTGTTCTGACATTAATGCACTCCTTGCTCCCTTACTTAATGTTTCCCCACACTTTATTGCTCTGAACAGAAGTCTGAAAATAACTGACTTTAATGAAGCGAATCACAGGGTGTCAAACCCTCATTTCTGTATGTACAGATGTAAAACCCAACTTTTTCCCCTCTATATATATTGTGCTGATCCAGCTATCCAGAACTCTTGAAACAGCATTAATTTCCATGCAAAGCAGCTCTAAAGACTTCTCTTATTTTCACAATAAGATAAAGCAACTTAATGTAAATCTAGATTGATATTTCGATTTAAATACATTACAAAATACACACTGTTGATATTTATTCAGCACATAGCTTCTGAGACTACTCTGTGCCCTGATTATTTTTTGGTTTTAGTGTGCAGCTAAGCAATGTGCTTTGTGCTCTCAGCAAACATTTCAGGGCTGTGGTTTCTCCAGGGAGATGCTGCTCAGCTGAGCTCTGGTGATGACCACACTGGCCAGAGCTGGCACATTCTGGACAGTCTGGCCTCATTCACATCACACAGGATTTGGGCACATTCTCTGCCCCAGATTCTGCTCTGGAGTCCCCAAGACACAATATTTTTGGGGTGGTTCCCAGGTGAGAACACTTGGAGGTTACCACTTTGAGAAGTTCCATATTGGCTCTGCCATATCCAGGTTCATCTCAGGGATTGAGCTGATCAGGAAAACTGGAAATAAATCAGCAGTAGTGCAGAGCCTGAGAGTCAAATTTACAGCCTGGGCAGAATTAGATGATCTGGGTTTGGAAAGCCAAGGAGGAGTAGACAGCCAAAGATAACACAGCAGCTTGGAATGATGATTTTGGAAAACCCAGGGAGGAGCAGACAATCAAAGACAGCACAGCAGCCTGGAATCTGATACCAAGGAAAAGCCTTTTAAGAGCAGTGCCACACTTCCCTCATGGGTCTCCCAAGTCAGACACTGATTATTGACAAAACAGGCCTTAAAAATACAAAAATCCTTTAAGATGACCTGAACAAGGGTCTCTGCTCCCACAAGTACCCCAGATGTTCTGATAGAGAATATTTCCTCTTGCCCAGCCCATGGCCTTTAGATGGTAACATCAAAGTGCCACTGGAATGATTCAGTTCCTCACAGGACACAGCCTCCAGTCTTTCTGTTTAGGTGACAAGAGGGGCACTGGGCAGAACTGCTTCTTTTAGCCTTTGCTTTAACCTCTTCCCCTGCCCAGTGTTATGTGGAAGCAGTGCTTTTTCCAGGTTTATCCTGCTGGTTTGTGCTGTGTTAGTCCAGGAATGTATTTCTACAGCTCCCTTCAGGGTTACCTGTGCTCCCAGGCTATGCCTCTGTCCAGAGCAAGCACTTTGGGGAAGGGATGATGAGAATGTGAAGGGAAGAACAGAAGACTTGAAGGTACAAAAATACCACAGTCCTTGAGGAACAGGTAAGTCACAGGCATTTTAAACACAGCAAGGCAGAAATACAGAATTAAAAGGATTGAGGTTTGAGGATATTTTTCAAGTACATAAGGAGCAAGATGCTGACAAAGGAGAAAACAATTTCTCTGAAGGACAACAAGAGATGTTTATTGCTGAACAAAATACATCTTAAAATAAACTTTAAACAAGGAAGATGTGCAACAGAACAACTGCTGTTAGTCAAGTTTAGTTTATGTGAACACCAAGAGTTCCAATCCCTTTAATCCTTTTCAATGTCCAATCTATAACACCTCCAAAGCAAGATCCCTTGCTAGCAGTGGGATCCACAGCACCCCATAGGAATTCAGAGGATTTGTTTTCAAAGAGTTAAAAACTGCTGTGGTCATCAGCATACAAATAAAACCAACATTAATAAACCCAGTGCCTGGAAAACAAGTAGAACCTGAAAAAAAACCATGTTTTTAAAACTATGGAAATTCACTTTCTTTTGATCTTTTATCTTTCTACTTCACCTGTTTTTAAGGATTTGTTTAGTTGGGTTTTTAACTTCAGGGTGTGCTTGGATTTGTGCTTTTTTCTGCAGCCTTGACAGCCAGATATTTACCTGGAAAGGAAGCTGTGATTTATAGGCATTAAATGACTCCTGCAGGTGAGCCCTTAGGAGCATCACCAATTATTGCAAGACAAGAGCTGGGAGCCTCTAGTAGTAAACATGTATTTCTACCCTAACTCATATAACAGATCTACACCAAACTCCTTCATTTTCTTTTCCTCTGAGAAATGCTGTTTGCTTTTTGTTACAGAAGTTGCTATAGAGGTAGATAAGAGATAATGTAAAATGCTCACAAAATTTTAAACATTCACTTCATTTCTGTTCCTAGCTCCAGTATTCATTTGTTAGAAAAACTTTAGTGCACAGATATGGAAGGAATAATTTTGGATGTGCTAGAAAATATTCTAACTATAAGTATGGAGTTGCTTTTTTAAGAAAACTTCATGCTATTATCCTACTTCTATTTGGAATAAAAATAAAACATGCAACATAGATAGCCAATCCAGTCAAATATTCCCAACTCAGTTTCAAAAATGCACTTTTAACCAATAATTATTGGCTCTAAAACATATAGAAAATATTGCAAGCCACTTTTGTGAACAGAAATGGAATACATGAAGGCAGTTACTTGCCAGGAATTATTTTTCCACACATACTGGCATGTATTTAAAAATCCCTTACCTGCTGTGCAGCACCCAGAGAGTGAAAGGACAAAGAGGTTAAAGATGGCCTTGGAGCATTTTTTGTAAAAGACCTATCATTGATGGCTAAAAAAGCCTAAAGCAAAATACAGAGACATTTTCCTCAGGGTGTAAGAATTTAGCTGGAAATGGTTTTCTAAGATTGGAGCTGGGTCACTGTAATCTTCAACAGAAACTGAGGACAAATTTGAAGTGAATTGTGGTAGAAGAGTGAAATGTTGTCATAAAACCAGCCTAGGGAAGAAAGGATTCCAGACACAGGCAGGTTTCATCTTTGTGCAGAGAAGCACATGGAGTTTTTAGAGATGTGTTTTAAACATTCTGAAGGTGGGAGGCAGGTTAAGTGCCTTGGTCAAATCCAGGCACAAAGAACCACAAACCCTAGAGCAAGATCTGGTCTTGTAAATAACTTTCCTTGAGCGAAGACTTTGTTAAAATTGCTACAATTTTCTGTAGAGACAAGGAATTACGTAAGAAAACAACAAGAGTAAGAACTTGTAATTGAGGCTGAGAAAAAATACAAGCCAGGTATTGGTGAACAGAAGTTATCCTTAAATAATAACAGATTTTATATTGATTAAGAAAATGTAGTGCTTGATTGAATCCTTAACAGCACTCACAGTTAACTGATTAAAGTTAACAAATGAGATTTATACACCTCTCACAACCTCTTTTTTCCTTTTTAATGAGGAAGAGGCAGAATCTCAAAATGCCTCATTCATTTCCCACCAAACTTAGGAACAGAACCAAAAATCAAAAGTTATTCCTCTTCTCCCAAATGGCACAGTTCAAATTTGAGGGAGAGCCTCTGATCCTTTCGTGTTGCAGGATTAAACTAATTTAAAATCTTCAAGAGATGTGTCTGGTGAA
Organism: Dicaeum eximium; assembly: GCA_013396995.1. NCBI lineage: Eukaryota > Metazoa > Chordata > Aves > Passeriformes > Dicaeidae > Dicaeum > Dicaeum eximium. The sequence goes on from VWZP01002803.1 coordinate 687,644, forward strand.
GAAGCTCTGAAATCTCAGAACTGCACATTCAGTCCATGACAGCACTAAAAGATTAAAATTTAAAATTGAGAAGACCTAGAGTACAAAGTGTGCACATTTATCTGTGGGCATTATTTAAAAGCCTGTTTGAAGTCAACTGATGACTTTCCAGTTAATTTGATGAGTTTTAGAGCAGGACAAATGAACATGGTACAATAAACAATTTATACAGATACTGTCACACCTGTCAGTAAAATGAGACTTCAGCAGTTCATTCCTGTGGCTCAAACCAAAGCAGGCCTGTTATAACAAATCTTAAAACAATCCAAATAGAGACAAACTTGTACAGATGAACACTTGTACCCACTGCAAGATGCTCTATATTAGAAAAGTATTAATATTGAGCTTTTGATGTAGGTGCTGTCCTGATTTTATGCTAATTAACAGAACAATTTTTGCTGATAAAATTAGATCAATTGTATTTAATTGGATCCATTAAACCAACTATAACCTTATTAATAATTTGTAGATCTCAGTTGTCAGATTTTTCTTCATCCTAAATTGCTTGGTTTTGTTTCACTGCCTCACCTCCCATCCTGCAATCCTAGTTAAAAAGAAAACAAAAACCAAACTCTTCTGTCAATATCTCTTTCAAAGTTTCACCATTCACATGTTATGAAAATTCTACATATTTCCATTTCGGTTTCCATTTCATAGCAGCAGCAGAAATACCATGTAGCTGTGCTCAGATAGATGGAATTTAGCCAGCAGTTGTCCCCAGATTTTTCAAAAACACCCTCATGCAAATCTATCAGGAATTAAAGCACTATAGTTCATAAAAAGGAAAAGTTTCTTCCAAACAATTTAATTTTTGTCAGGTTATTTAAATTCAGCAGAAATATGGGACCATACATCACATGACAGATAGGTACCCAAAAAGGACCTGCCTGTTAACAAAAAAGATATTTTTGATTAGTGGTGCGTTACTTTTGATGCCCAGACACTTGAATCAATGCATCAATGCTCTTCCAAAGACTAATTGCATGTTTTTGTTAAACACATATTGAAAGTGATAATAAATTAAAGTTGTTCCCAAAAGTTCTGCTGCATTCCACTCCTTATTGAAAGCTCACAAATGTAACTTCCCAAAAACATGGTATTTATGAGGTACATGATTTAGTTTCAGAATATGTTTATATTACATTTCCAGCTCATAATTTGATTTCTTTCAGCAGCTTTTCTCAAATTGATGTGACCTTACAGTGCTCACAGTAGAAATGTTCTCATTTGAAATGCTCTAAGTTTCAACTGCTTTTTTTTCCTAATCAACCAACCATTAAAAATTAGAAGAAGAGTTGGAGATTTTTTAAATATGAAGATATAAGGGTAGATCTCCATAAAGTATCTGGATGCTGATATCAATTCCTCCTATTGCCACTTTCCAAGAATGAAGCTTGTCCATAACTCTCCTACAAAGGGTAATATCTCCTTTATCTCCTAATGGATAATATTTCCTATGGATAATTATCTTATATAATGGATAATGTATTTAGGAAAAGGTTTGCTCATTACTCTAAGATTTTCAAAACAAATGCTTAGACCACTCCATCTCTATTCCACAGACAGACAAGATATTCAGAAATGTCCATACTTATTTTGCAAGGGTTTTTTCACTTGTTCTCCTCTTTCACGGCATCTTTTTAAGAAATAACAGTTACTTGAGGGCTTTGAGTTCCTCACTTAAATTATCTAGAGCACAGGGAGAGGAAGATTGGGGATTTTTTTTGTTATAATTATACCCTTATAAACGGATGTGCAGCATTGATATTCCTTCTTAGCAGTTACCAACTTGACCTCTAATGAATAGAACAGATTTATGGGAAACTCATTGAGGACTCAGGTTATGACTTTGGTGATTCACACTGGCTGATAATTAACAGCATGTACTGAACAATTCATGAGAGCTCTGAAAATTGAACTTCTGCACTGTAAACTGGAGGGTACTACAGGGACAAGGGGGTTTGGGTTGGATTTACTCTTTGCTGGTCACAGGAATAACAGGAGAGAACTGTGATCAGTCAGCATCAAACTTTGGGGGTTCACTATAACTGCTAAGTTTATTTAGTAATTACAATATAATGAAGTTTTTTACTGTGGTATTATTTCAAATACTGCAGACAAATAGAGAGCCAGAATTGCAGTTCACTACTTGTGAAAGCAAAAGCAGAGAGCCAGAATTGCAGTTCAGTACTTTGAAGCAAAAGCAGTGTCTAGCTCCTCTTTTTGGTTTTGTTGCAGATTGAGGTGCTCTGCTCCACCTCAGTTTTCCCAGGACAGCAAACCAAAAACTGTCCCTGCAGTTTCCCTCATGCATATCATTATTCATGTGTGTGAGTACATACAAACACAAGGGCTGCAAGGAGGAGTAAACAAGGTTACTACAGATTTGTGGAGTTTTCCCTAATTTTCTACATCAGCCTTGGCTACCTACCCACCACATCCCCTAGATGTCACCCAGGATCTTATTTTTTCATTGCCTACAAACATCCCTTGACAGAAGGGAGCTTTTGCTCCCTTTCTGTACAGACACATGCTAAGAAAAATGTGACAAGGGACAACAAGCAGAAGGCACCAGGTTGGGTACTGCTCCATGACCTTTTGTGAAAGGCCTCCAGTGGCTGCTTCCTTACACCAGCAATGTTTCACTCTGTTCAGTATTTGAACTGGGATAAAAATTGTCCTTATGCTGAGGAAGAAGAGAAAGCTGGAACTTCTATGTTTCAGTTCAGTACTTGCCTCAGTTTCCCAAATGTCCCTCAGGTTTCTGCACTACCCCAGACCTTTCACTCAGTTTGGGTTTCTCCCTCCAGTCAGCCTCAGGGGGAGCTTTCCTTGCTCCTTGGGATGAATTTTCTACTTTTACCAACCAGCCCCCTGCAATGTGAGATAGAAATTTCACAGGGGTGGTACCAAACCTGCTCAAACCCTGGATGCTCCAGCTGGACACTCCCAACTGAGTAGAAACCAGGATTTTCAGCCAAGGACTTGATTTTTCTCCACTGTATCCTTTCCTCAAATCTACAAGTAAAAATAAATACACCTACTTTTAGCAGTGCAAATACAGAGTCTGTGGCATCCCGTGTGGCAGCAGTGAACAGATTCCAAGACAGGCTGAAAGGGAAAATTTCAGTTTCCCTGAAAATTGATCAGCTGAACACTAAAAATTGTACAAGCTCTACTACCTTGTCCAGCACTCTGTGCTGCTGCTCAGTCTTGTAAAAATTAAAAATTGGTTTTATTCATATGAACAATCTTATTGATGCCTAATGTACAAAAAGCTAAAAGCATGATTGATTTTTTCCCAGGCAACATTAGAACTAATGTTAATTCACTCTTGCAATATTATTCCAGTTCTTGTTATAAGAAAAATACATTAAATAGTTCTTTATGTCAACACTAAGAGCAGAAGAAAATAATTTTCAGAGTTTCCTCCAAGCTGCATGGTAAAGTTATATTTGATCATCTTGCAGCACTTTTTCTTCAGAAGAAAATATCAAGATATGCACACAAAAAATGTGTGCACCACATCAATAAAGACGAAAGATTATTCCAAGTACTAATCGGGGGAAAGAAAGAGAGAATCCATTGGCATGAATTAGATAAACCTATCTTTCAACAGTTTCAGTTGTTTTTACTTCAGAGTGAGACAAAGCAAAGACATTAAAGATTACTGACAACCTGTGTATTTGTCCTCCTTTTTTCTACTTCAAACACAGACTGACTCCTGTATTTATGTTTTCCTGAGTCAAGCTACAGATCTAATGAGCTGCTCTATTTTTATTTTCTTTTTGTGAGAACATTCTTTGAACAGCTTTTTTTAAAAGATAGGGGTTTGTTGTTTTTTTTAATTTTCATTGTTGGAAAATGTGACAATTACACTATGTAGACAACTGCAGCTGGATTCAGAGCAAAGTTACTTTGAATATTCTTTATATCTTGAATTCCTTACTTCATTACATACTGAAACTGCTGTGGGAAGATAACCATAGCTGGGTGTAAATTCCAATTTGAAAGCAAACGTAAAGCATGTTTCCAAGAATGCATAATTAAGCAGCATTTGTTAGAGTCAATTTGAGTGCATAAATTATTGAACATGGGTTAATTTTGGTCGGATTAAGAGCACCACCTGTTCGCTTCTATAAAAAATAACATAGTTTCTGTTTCAGTGCCGTATTTGGTTCTCACATATTTGGTTTCATCCTTTCAGGATGCAGTTGGTTTATGAATATTCTCCAGTACTGACACTCAGCACATGCCCCATTTATTTTGTTCTTCTGTAGCCAAACACTGCAATTCCAAAGGTGCTTTCCAGGTAGGGAAAGCAGCCTAGATCAGGGTTCTCAGACAAATCCCAGTGTGTGTAAAGGTTTAAATGCTTCCACAAACTGCTGCTCATCAATGAAGTTCAGAGCAACGGTGGGAGCTGCTGTTCAGGTGGCAGCTTTTGAGATGCAGCACTCAATGGTTGCTGCAGAACAGCCTCTTGTTGGAGCCTTTCACAGCAGCTCTCCCATTCTGCTCCTCTCACTGGCTGTTACACTCCAGACCGCTGTGGAAAATGCTCCTTTCACCTCCTCATGTAGAGTTGTTTCCAAACGACAAGCTTCAAAATGGGTCTACAACTGTGAAGTTTAAAAAGGGGCTCGACAGACTGCAGCGAGCCACAAGCAATCGCTGCAAATGTTTCAATGCAAATCTCTTCCCACTAAATCTTCCAGCTTTGATGGCAGGGTGAACCCTTGACTTGCTTAGCATCTGAGGAGGAGGCACGGAAATTCACAGCTCTGGGGGAAACCAAGGAGATTACGAGTCAACTAAAAATCCATGTGGATCCACAGGACAGGACCCCGTGGTACTTGAACCCCATTGATATTTTTAAGCAGAGATTCACAGCTGTACCTTAAAAAGAGACCTGTCATACTCTGCTGTAAGGTTTTTATCTTTAGTTAGTGCAGAGTGTCTGTCCTCTACAGTCCTGCGTGCCTGAAAGAGGCCACTACATCAAGGGACAGGGTTAAAAGTTTATAAGGTAACAGTTGTTGAAATATGCTGTTCAAGGAATATATTCATTAGATGCAGCTTGGAAAAGAGGAAAAAATACACCAGTGGAAAAATTTATCCAATAAATTCTCCTTTTAAAAGTATTCTAGGGACACTGTCAGTTCTTGGAACAGGATAAAGTGAGTTGTAGACACTACAGAAGCATTTCTGCTAGCAGCATCAGATGTTCAAAGGAGAGACACGTTTAAAGCCTTTCAGTGTAGGGGGCACTGTGGGAATTCTGCAGAAGCAGGATCAGAGACACCCTCTCTCATCTTCCAGCTGTCAAATTCAAACCCCCAAGTGTTCAATTTCATCAGTAGATGTGTTGAAAAAGGAACCCACGAAAACAAGCTCAGTGCAATAAAAGCAAGGCTGCAATACATGAACACGGTGACAAGGCAGCAACAAGATTAAAATGTTGCTCAGAAAAGGAAAAGGGCAATTTCCAATCCCCAGCAGAATTGAGGGAGAGCACCAGAGACTGTGCACATGCAGGAGCTCTCAGAGTGGCTGGCAAGGCACCCATCTCTCTCCTGCTTCTCTTTTCTCCTTTGTCTTTACAGCAGAGTTTAATTCTACATCTTGAGTGCTTAACTGGCACAGAAGTGGAGTGCAAGGACAGTAAAAGCTTCATGAAGTATGTCAAGAGAAGTAACAGGGACAAAAATAATCCAATGAGAGATGAATTTTGGATAAAAGTGAGTCACTTCTTTGTAGGAGTTTGGGCCCTCATGCCTAAATATATTACTGCAGGTAGCTTTATTGCCATAAGCTTAAACTTGTTATTACAGCTCTGAGACCTCAGTCCAAAGTCAATATACTGATATGTTAAGTATTGGTCCCTGAAATCCCAGAAGTGTTGCCAGAATTACATATCCTGATTTATAAAAACTCTGTTATCCCATGGAATTCACTGCAAGTGATGAACTTCTAGCAAGTCACTCAACAGAACAGAGTACAGACCTTTCTTCTGGTGTGTGGTAGAGACTGACACCAAACACTAAAGCTGTCTGACTCCTGGTGATCTCATCCTGGAGCTGTTCATGCAAAAAATTGTTTTTCTCTTTCACTTCCCTCAGATCCAGACCTTTTGATTTTGGTTTGATGTGCGGATTCGAAAACATAACTGTGAAATCAACTTGGTTTCACCTGACTTAAAGTAAAAAACCAGTCAGTTTTATACACTTCCCATAATACTTAGAAACCTGTTCAGACCAGCCAATCTTTTCTTCGTGACCCTCATGCAAATTTCCATCTTTTTACTGGATGCAAAACAAACTCCCATTGTGTAGAAGGCCTACACAGCCTCCAGTTACCCCAGTCCTAATTTACCTAATCAGCACTACAGCTTACAAGCTCCAGCATTTGTAAAGTATTTACCACCTAGTTAAAAACAGCACAGGATGTTTGTTAGGAATGTTTTCATTTCTATATGGTACCAGGAGAATGAATATGTTAGCATTTTCCTTTTGATGTCAAGTGCTATCTACCAAACAAATCCACACTTTTTTTTTTTCATTCAAGAGATTGCAAAGTAGGTGGAGAGACTGCATTTGTAGGTTTATGATTCTTATTTAAGCAGCTGCTTACATAAATCCTCAGGTATGTATGATTAATTATTTGCTTTCTAATCCCTGTTCAAAAGAATGCATCTGCTTTTATGTTTAAATCAGGTTTTAGCAGCCTTTTTAAAGCATTTGACAAACTAAAAACACAGACACCTGTACATTCAAAAGAGTTCTTGTAATGCTATTGATCCTCATCTGTTCCTTTGCACACCTCTGTGAGGGCTGTGAGGAGCTGTCACACCTGATCTGCTCGCTGTGGTATTTGGAGTTAAGTGTATTTTCCACAATTGCACATTTCACAGAGGAGAGACTGGCACTCCAAACACTAATGTAGATAATGGATATTGGGCTAAAAACGTGAGTTTTAGAGTAAAACAATCTATGGGAATATAGCACAAGTTTAATCATTATTTTTAGTGACCTGACAAGTCAGATGACAAAAGCTGCATTGGGGTAAAACAAAACTTTTCCAAGGTGAACTGATATGAGCAAGTCTTGAATTACCTTTCAAAAGTCTTCATGTTTAAGCTTTGAGACTGACTATAAAACCTGAATAAGTGCCCTAAGAGCCTCCTCCTTTGGAAGGATGGTTCACCTGTCCTGTACTTGGATGAGACAAAGCCAAACCTCACCTTTTCCTCAGCAGAAAGCTTGAGCCAGAAATGAACATTGTGACTTATTGCATCACATCCTGCAGAAGGTAAGGGGCAGAGCAGCACCTTTCCCAGCTCTTTCTCAGGTGAGTTCTCTTCCAGAGGACATTTACCACGCTGCTTCCTCTGCTCAGATTCATGCTGGATGTCGGTGTGAATGTTGCAATCAAACAACCACAGAAATGTAAAACAGAAATGGATGAGGACTTAGAAACACTGCCTAACCATCTTCTATAACAAGGCAGAATCAACTGTGTCAAAATTGAAACACTCCACCACAAACATTCCTTCTGTGGATACTTTAACTTCTCCCTAAACTGGGACCTTTCGCATTGGATTTGGGTCATGTCGTTTTCTTTGGTACTTAATTATTCCACATTTTATTGTGCTTCATTATGTGAAATAAATGTAATCCTTGTCAAACCATTCAGTCTGTTCATGGCACATGTGATACAAAGGCTTGGTACATCAAGCTCGCTGCCAGCAATAACTCAGCTATTTTCCATTCAATTACAGAACACACTGATTTTCCTGCTGAGTCACCTCAAATTCAATTTCTCATTGAGAATTCAACTAAATTACTTGCCCATGAATTAACAATGCTGAATGCTAATACAGACATTGAATTATATTACATTTCAGTGAGTAGAAGGTGTAATTGCAGCTGGCAAGGTCTACTTCATTTTTTTCCTTCTTTTCCAGTTTTGACTTAGTGATGCTGCCTTTGAAACCCAATACTCTGTGGCAAAAGCATCCCATAACCACTTTGTAGGATTTAGAATGCATCCCATCAGATCTCACAAAAAATATTTCTGTTTCATCTACTGCCTATGGCTCAGACATCTTCTTGGGGGTGGTCAGGTGGGCTGAGGCAGGGCTGTGTTAACTGTTCCTGGGTTTGCTCACTAAGATCTGTCACCTTCTTTTTGTGCTGGAGCATCACAGGGCTGTGGATTATCCCAAATGCTGGCACTTGAGGGCTGCCTGGGCTTGTGGGAACGATGCACTTCTCCAGATGATCACCAGCCATTCATCTGGCTAATGTGAGCCCAAATGTGGCCTGACTGCCTGGCTCAGGGGAGTATAATTAACTCTGCAGTCAGGTTGCATTTGCCAAGCAGGATGAGCCCCGGGTGGCAGAGGCACAGGAGCCAGAGCTGCTGCTGCCACCCAGAGCACAGAAATGCACTCTCCATCCAGCAAAGGCAGGACAGGCCTTTTTCACACCAAAACTGCACAGACATCGGGCACACCTTCCTGGCAATCAACATAAAAATAAAAATATACATAAATAATTACTGCTGCTGCCACCCAGAGTGCAGAAATGCACTCTCCATCCAGCAAAGGCAGGACAGGCCTTTTTCACACCAAAACTGCACAGACATCGGGCACACCTTCCTGGCAATCAACATAAAAATAAAAATATACATAAATAATTACTGCTGCTGCCACCCAGAGTGCAGAAATGCACTCTCCATCCAGCAAAGGCAGGACAGGCTTTTTTCACATCAAAACTGCACAGGCATCGAGCCCTGGCAATCAACATAAAATTAAAAATATACACAAATAATTACTTATTTTTAAAATTTCACTACATCTTTGACAAGTTAGAAAACGTCTCCTTGCATTCTTCCTTCGAAACATCCACACCAGTAAAGGGTGACCTTAGGAAACCATGTTTGAAAACAGCTAAGTACATTTAAGTGTTATTGATTGCACAAGTAATAGCGCCAAAAGTGATTACACAGTGTGGTACTTGCAAAAATAATTACACTTCAGAAAATCAAAATTAATTTGTACACTTCTGCTACACTTTTGAAGTTGTTGACATTTCATTGTAGTGCTCCTAATGAAATGAAAATTATTAATAATTGTTTCTACTTCAGGGTGACAAATGTCATTTAGGTTAGGATGTGAATTTGTCAGTACCTCATCAGATCACTAAGTTGACTTTTGGCTCATGTTAATTTGAAAGGGGGGTTATTTGTATTTATCAGATGCAAGACTACACAGCCCAACCATATTATCACTACGTCTGCTGGTTCCTAACTGTGAAACATTTCATGTGGTGTGGTCTTCTTTTCTTAGAAATCACTCTAAAGGTGTAAAAACAATGGGAAATTAAACTCCCTGGACAATAGATTAAAAATTTTCTTCTTCAAAACACTTTACCAGAAAAATGACATAAAAGAAACCAGTGAAATTAGCATAACCCCAGGGCCACTGTCTGAAGTACCATTTCCTTTTTATTCCCCCACCAAGCAAATTTAGTCTTATTTTAATGTAGAGTGAACAAGATTGCTCAGCTATGGAAAATAACCAAATTAATAGCAAAAGCTGTGTAAAGCAAAAGTTAAATCATATTATGCCTCAGTGCTTGTCTCATACAGCACATCAGTCCTATAAAGTTCTATAATTAGCACAAATAAAGTAATCCAGCTTCCAAAATACTTTCAATAAAAATACTAAGGGCTTTTAGAACACTTTCAAAGTATTAAATAAGTAAAATCCACACATGCCATATCTTGATACCCTTTCTGTTCCAATTTTATGGTCAGGTGAAGTGACAAGCAGATGATTTGTCTGGGCAATTACAGCAAACCAATAACAAACCTGCAAACAGAGTTTTGGGAGACCTGTCTCCAGGCTGCTCAGGGAGTTCTCATCTACTGCCCTCAATTTTGACAGGAGTCTTTGCCTCAGGACACCCTACCAAGATTTAAGCTACTTTCCAATAGCTGATCTAAAAGTGCATAGAGTGAAACATCCAGGTTTTGACAGTTTTTAAGAAAAAAAAGCTGTGATAAGAATACAGAACTTTTCACAAAATGTCTTACATTTTTCACCATTCCTGTTAATCCATGGATGGACAAAACTGGGGAGTTTTTATCCAAAGTTGACTACAATTGTTCTGTCCAAGTGCTATGTGAGCAGTAATTTCAGTGAGATAAAAACAGTCATGTTAGGCTAAGAGAGCTGTGGTTTCCAAAGAAAGAACTATTATCAAAAACCAGGTTTGTAAAACCCCAGCCTCAGGAATGATGGCTGCATTAATATCTGAAATGTTTTATCACTTATCCAGAGCTTATTTCAGTAGGTCTGATTGATGACAAAATCCTGGTTGTAGAGGCCACACAGAGTTTGGGATTCTGCTGGAGATCTGTTTGTCCTGTGCTTGGGCAATGGGTGCTCCTGCTTTTCCAGCCCTTTCACAAACCCACAGGGCACACTGACAGGTTTTGAAGAACAGCTTGCATAAACCCACCCAGATTCTGTAAATCTTTGTTTACAGAACCCCAAGAAAACAAACCCAAAGGAAGTAACAGCACATGTGTTTTTACTGCATCAGGGCAGAGTTTTCATTCCTTTGTGAACACTGAAGGCACGTGGTAAACCCAATAGGCTTTGATCTGATTTCTGTTGTTCTTTGCAATTAGAGACCAAAGGAAGGGCTATTTAAGGAATTTGTTTTCTCAGAAATACAAGAGGATATCCAACACGGTGACAAAAGCAGCTTCAGTGGTCAAACTGCAGTAGCAAACAAGCAGCCAAAGAGTCTGGCACAGCCAGAGCTGCCTTCTGGTTGTAACCATGCCCCACTTGTCACCCACACAAAAACAAGCTGTTTCACCTGCAGCCAGCAGATAAGCACAAATCTCCCCAAATAAAACACTTGTTCAGTCCTCCCTTTACATTCTCATCTGCAATTTTCCACTTTTTTTTCCCTAATCAGTATGTTAAACAGAAAATTTAAATCTACTAGAAAGCTACTTCTTTATTTTTATCTTGTGCTTTCCTCCTTTGTTACCTTCACCTATAAATCTCTGGTTTATCCCTGTTCAGTGCTATCAGACTCATGATATTTAGATTGCTGATGTTTATTTCTCCTACAGTCCCAGTTCTCAGGCTCTTAAGATTATTTGAGAATCCCAACTTCAATTTAAAAATCCTTCTATTGCTAGCTCTCAGGTTCTGGAGAACTGTATGAAAGTATAACTCAAGTGTACTCTAAAAGCTCTATGTGAAAGGCAAAGAAAAGGTTTATTCTGAACAAAACAGAAAAACAGAGACTACATTTCTAATGCGTTTTCAGAATTGCTTTTGGAGATTTTTGTAATTGCTAGGATTTATGAAGTAATTATGGCTAAGTGCCATGTTCTGATCACAAACAGGTATTTCATATAAACATCACAAACAGGCCAAACATTTCCAAGGAGCACTGTCAGAACACAGAGGATCCATATTAAATGGCCACTAAAATCACATTCTTGTACCACTTTCTCATAACATGATGTATAAAGTGTGACAAATGAGGGCAGGTTTTGCCCTAGTGACATGACCCACTCATTCTGCAACCTGGCAGTGCCATTCCCTTCAGTGTGCCCCACCAAAACCACCCTTAAATTCTCACTTTGCACTTGGGGTCATTGGACATGCCCCCATTCCTCAGGCCAGCAAACATCTCACAAGAAAGAACATTCCAGATAAAATTTTCTCACACATTTCCCATCACAGGGAAATCATCTGCTCTGCCCCAGAAAACAGCAGGGCTGCCTTTACTTTAGCAGAGCCCTACTGAAGAACACTCACACATACTTTCATACAGTAAAATCTGGAATATCACCTGAATTTCTGCACCTAAACCTAAGGGAACTGGGCTGTGTGAGAAATCTGAAAGGTAAAAACCCTTGTGTTTTTTTCACTTGAAAGCTGTGGCCTGATAAGTAAGAGGGATGAGGGGAAAAAAAAAATCTGAATTGGTGCAAAGGGGAGCCAGGCAGTGCTGTCTGTGGCAGTGCTGCTGCACTGGATCAGAATTACTCTTCTTTCTTGCAGTTGTTGCTCCAGAGTTTGCAAAGAAGCTTTGAACACTTCAGAAATGTCTGTGTCTGGAGAACTTACGAGCTGGTTCACTAATTACAGAGCAGGGTGGAAAGGTTACAGCTAAAAAGCTACAATATAGGCAGATCTGCAAACCTTAATTATACTTTAGTTTTGCTCCTGCTCAGGCTTCAGCTGGAACATCATTTAGAGGTTAGTGTATTGCTCAGAGGTATGAATACAAATCCTTAATTAACACCATAGCAAAGAACTTTGGTTACTTATTTGGTCTGAGAATAAAAAAAAAATGGTTAACTGAATAATGATATATTCCCCTGAAGTGAAAAATTTGCACCTTACTAATATTTCTTTCAAAACCTTTTGATTTTAAATTAAGAATAGTGGTTTTGTGATTAAACCCCTGGGTAGAAATTCAGTAGATTTGAGTTCCATTCTCAGTTCTGAGCCAGACTCATAATGTGACCCTGGGTTAGATGTTGGTCATCAGGGCTGGCTTTCCAGCACCCTTCTGCTTTTAATTGCCAGGACAGTGCAGCTGAGAAATTGCCAATGGGGCTAGCAGGTCTTTTTGCATTAGCTGCAGTTGACTTTGGATCAGACACTTTAGTCTGCCTCCCTCCTAAATGTACATAAGGAGAACCAGGCTCTGGTTAACTGCTATATTGGAATTAATAAACATTGTGCACTGATGAGAAATTACAGATAAGAGAATTTCTGAAGAAATGCATTTATTACAATAAAAAAATCAAAATATTAATGCTTCTGTTGTGTTTTTCTAATGCAGTGTGTTAGGGTAACAATTCAGCAACTTCCTAAGTGGTCTCTAAAGTATAAGACACTGTCGCACATTTTTAAAATGTCTAATTTCTATACCATTGGAAGAAAACAAAGAAATACATCCAAATATTTCCCCTCAGACAGGCTGGCCCAGCTGATACACCTGTAGTTGTTTAAGAAAGGTAATTTGGTTTGTGTGCCAGCATCAGCTCAGCACCTTCAAGGCTCTTTGTGTTCTTCTGAATACTCGAATAGGGGAAAAAAAACAACAAAAAAGAAAGCAAACAAGAAACCCCAACAGTTAAGTTGGAGTTCTAGACTATGAATTTGACACTTGTTTTGGGCTGAACTCAAAAATATTAGTCAGTAAACAAAATTGGTATTATTTTGTGGGGTTAATTGTTTTGTTTCTTCTCTTACAATTTAATCTGCTGTTGTTTCTTCCTGTGCACTGTGCATTTAATTTCGTGGTGAGTATTTCAATGTAACAGAATTAACTGATGCTGTCACATCCATCCAGATGAAGCCAGCATGGATTTTGTTGTGAGGAGCAAGGAGTGACTTGCAGGGTCCATTCCAGCTCCTCCCATGTCTGAGCTCCCATCAGCCTGACGGGCTGGATGAAGAGACATAAAGTAGATTAGGAAGTAATGACTGGAGGAAAAATTTATAAAGTTATTTTCACATTTAGATCAGGGTCATTATAAGCAGAATCTCAGGAGCCATTATTTTAAGCATTAGTGGATAGTGCAGTACACTACATTAAGTTTTATGCACAGCATTTGGAACCTTGGCATGACTGCTGTAAACTTTCCATCACTGCTGGTTTGCACAATGACCTTTTATCTTCATTAGGCAATACTCTGAAATTGCTCTAAGTACACCAGTATGGATTCTTTGGTGGTGTAAATTAGGATATGTATTGATGTTAATGGGGCTGTTTGCATTTATTAGTATAAATTAGTTTTAGTATTTTCTCACATCATAAATCACAATGAACATCAGGAAAGTCATTTGGCAGCAGTGATGTATAAACAGTGAAAATGAGAAAACAATTGACTCCATTATTCAATGTTTAGTGGCAGAAATGTGTCTGAAGCATGTGTGTGTGTGTATTTCCCAAGCTCCACCCTTACTTGGTGTGAAGCAATGGACGAACAGGAACAGTGACAAAGGATGAGCTCTGATAAAGAAAGCTGTTGGACAGGAAAGAATATCCCAGATCTAAACCTGAAGTCCCTATTGTTACTGACAACCACGTTAAAAATTTTGAATTTCTGAGATGTTACCATAAAACAAATGCATAATACAAATAATAATTCATAGATAGGTAAATGACAGCTAGCCAGGCAAGCCTGAACATTTGTTTTATAGTGAATGAACATTGAACACTTCTGGCATCTAGTGCTCTATTTTTACCCCAAAAATCCATACAATATTTAAACCCTTTTCATGCTGCATTTCGACTCATTATTCCATATTGATATCGTACAAAGCTGTGATTTCCTTATGTAGGAAAAAGACTTGCTGGGTTTATTTGTTGAGGGAATTTGTAAGGAAAACTTGTAGAGAATATAGAAATTTTGAGATAGCAGAAAGTATTTAATCATGGCAATGGCTTTTTCAAGTGATTTTTCTTTATGACAAACCAAATATGTATTATATTATTTGTGGATCACTATATCTAACGTCAGCACACATTGCTGTTTATTGGCTCATTTTATCATGCTGAACTGTCACAAGCTTCTTATTAATCTGTCTCTGAAGGATCAAAATGCTTTAATAAATATGTTAGTTCCTTTAGATCTTGGCCTGAAATGAAACTGTTAGTTAAATGTACTGTGACTTTGAGTGAAGATTCCTTTAGAGAGACTTAAAATGGGAACGTGTTACATAAATCTAAGTTTGACAAAGCAGAATGTATCTTTCTCTTAATGGCCAATTAGGACTCAAATAAAAAAGTAAAAAGCCCTTTTCTAGACAAAATGTGAGACTTCTTTATGTGATATGATTGATTTATCAAAGGGATGATTAACTCTGCAGTTTTATAGGGAAAGCTCTTTGCTTTGTGTGGGGTGTTCATTTACCTGTACAGATTGATGTGCTTTAAAGTCTGTACACTTAATAAATGCATGTATTGCACAAGGGTTCAGAAAGGTGCTCACCTTTCATTACCACAAAGAGGCAGATAAGAAGTTGAGTTTTTACTTTCTTCAGGACATGAAAATTCATGTACTGTATTTATCTGCCAGTGACAAACAGGAGAGGACCTAAAGGACCAGCAGCCCCTAAAAGGACTGCAAGACCATTCTGCAGAGGGGGCTGTGTTAATGGCAGGAGAGCTCATGGTTTTTGCAAAGTCAAAATAAGTGTGGCCTCTGAGCACACAGCAGGAAATGTTTGGTTCCTGTGAAGGGATCAAAATGTTGTGCAAGGAGGAGTAGATGATCATTTCAAAGGGGGAATGCATTTTAATAGCAGCATCAGGTTTAAGGAAAAGGAATTATCATCATCCATGTGATATTGTCATTGGTTATTGAAATCCAACTTTAGATCGCTTGGCAGCTCTGCCCAGATGAACGTACACACCTCTGAGTGTGAGCCCTCTGCCGGGTTTTTCTGGAGCTGTGTGCTCAGTTAAGTGAGCCTACATTTCACCATTTCAAAGGATTATACCAAGGATCTTCCCTTTTGTTAAGTTTTTTAACCTGCTGAGACCTTAATATCAACAGCATGGTTTTTGATTTCATACATAGGTTTGAAAAGCAAATGCTGAACTTGAAGTGCCCAAATCTTTCCATGTATCCCTTTATTTGAAGAGTTTGCATGTCTTGAGTAAAGCAGAGTAACAGAAGTTGAATGCAATGTTACCTATTTCAGCTTTGGTCAGGAAATGCTCCACCAGTATCACACTCTTGTATTTTTGTAATAAACTGGCCTTTGATATTATGCTCACACTGAAATGTTCATGGCAATTAGCAGCTTTAGATGAACACCCAAATGTGGAAACAGAATTTTATTGATGTGTACAGGAGTGACCATGTTGAAGATGAACACATGGGAACAGCCAGGTGTGTAAAACTTCTCAGAAAACCAAGTCCATAGGGTCTGAAATTATTTGGTTTTCAAATGGAAGTGTGTGTCTCTGTGCAGCCACAGAAGAATGGATCCGGCTTCCACTCGGGGTTCGTTTGCACAGACCATCCATCCATCACTCTGCTTCCTTAGGAGTGTTAACAGTTCAGCACTACTTTATTTCCCTTAAATCTTAGCAACAATCCATGATACTGTTACAGTACATTACATGGCTTTTCCTCTGTGTCATTGTATATTGCCATTGGGAAATGAAGCATAAAAAGGCTGCCATTAGAGCACATCATTAAATAAGACTGCATGAATTCCAACTGTTGAACAATTGATCGGTTCCATTTTGAGCCAAAGAGTTTCTTTATCCCAGTTGAGTTCTGTTAATATATATATTTAAAAAAAAATCCATGTTTTAGTGGTGCTTTTAATTTCCTTTAACTTTTCTTTTGGAAATTGTACAGTAATATCAGCCTCTGTCTTCTAAAGGAAAAGATCAAAGCATAGCAGAACTTATGTGCATAGGCTAAATGTGAGAAAGTTAGAAATTAACTCCCAAGTGCTGTAAATTTTCTGAACTCTCTGAAAGTAATTCACACTGAGGGGTTGTTTTAAGACCCTGTTTTAGCTTGGTGCAAAGCACAGTCACAGTTCAGAGAACTGCAGCCAGAAAGACTGGATTTAGCTTCAACATCTTTTTTTCTTGGTTGTGTTGAAGTTGTTTGGTTCTATCCAGTCTGCTACTTCACTCATTCTGAAGCTGTGGTGCATTTTTGAAGCTCTTTGAGGATTTCTCTGGCATTTTTTCCACAGAGCCTGAAATGTGTAAGTGCTTGTGGCACGGGTTATTCCTGCTCAGTCAGCCTGCAGCAGTGCTGGGTCCTGTGGGGCTTTGGGCTCCATCCTCCCTCTGACAGAAAGTTCTGGGAACACCCCAGGGCTGGGGTGGAATCAGAATTCTTCCCGTGGAAAGTTGCATTTATTGATGCTTGTCCCACAAACAGCTGAAGTCACTGAGGCACAAAATGCATTTATGTGAAAGTTCTCATTGCAATGATGTTGAGGCAAAAGGAAATATCCTGGATTCACAGTGATGAAACACTTACGAATATTGCCTTTGTTAGAACAAATATTAGCAGAGGTTAAAGGCAAAAGAGTGTAATTCAACCACATCTCTGATGTGTGCAAGCCACCTAAATCCAATCTTTATTTTCTCTGAACGTTTTGAACTTTGTATTTTTGACTGCATGGAAAGTGCCCCTTTAGGATTTAGAATGAAGCTGCAGGAGAAAAAAAAAAAGATGGTCCATTGTTAAATCTTCAAAGAAAAAGATTCAAGGATAAAAGTAGAATTGAAATACAAAAGATTTTTTTAAAGTTATTTAATGTTTCAGAATGTGGCCCTGGCCTCTGCCTACTGGCCAGTTTCAAGTTTACTGTCTAAGAACTGAAATTTCAAAGGTGGTTTGGAAATGCTTTTTTTCCTGCATTAAGTAATGTGAGGGCATATGGCCCTTTAGTCTGAACACGTGGCACTAAAAATATACCTGTGGGGAGTGCTTTGTTTCAGAGTCACTTTTTTCCTTTCATTTGTTTCTGAAATCAAAGTTTTTGTGCTCTTGAAAAGAATGAGCCTGTGTAATGTCATGCTTTGAAATGCTGTTCTCTTGACATTATAAGACCATGAAAGGGAGAACTTTGACTAACTCTATTATTCCTTCACCTTAAAGACATTGTCAAGTTTGCTAAGCTCTAAATATGACCCACCTAATTTTGTTTCTTTTACCTCTTATTCTCTTACAAAGCTTATTTATTTCTTTTCTACATACAGCGCTTCAAAGCTCGCTTTTCTTCATAAAATTAAACAAATAAAATCCAGAAATGTGGATTTCAAGTGACTTTTGTGTAATTCAGATCAATGTAGGCAGGTGATTCAAGCACACAAACTTTATTTGAACTGACTAGTGCTTATCAAACAATGAACAAAACTGGTTTGGAATTAGTTATGTCTTTTGATGTGTGGGTACAGTGCTGATCAAAGTCCTTGATAGCCATTCATGTGAATCCCTGGACAAGCTTTGTCCCCATTAAAAATGTATCCCATTGCAATAATCCTCAGACAACCCCCCCCTTCCTTTTCAAGTGAAAATAATTTTAACTTGACCCCTTTAACTCGCAGATGTAAATCCCCAAATTGAGTTACGTACTTGTGTTTTACATCTGAGCGCCTCCATCTAACAAAACTAAATCCCTAATGCTTTAATTACCTATAATGATCTCCTTCACAAATATTCTGCTTATGATGGCCCAGAAAATGGTCTTATTGAAAACCAGGCACCATCTTTGTGCATAATAAAGTCACTGTGATATATATATATATATATAAATATATACACATGTATACACACACAAGCATTGCTGCTCAATAGGTTCTGCAACTGTGAAAGATAGTCATTTTTAGTTCATTCCACTGTCATTTTAATCTAAATATCTAACTGAAAGTGCACTTCAGATCCTGAAACTCAGCTCAGTTCACTTGAGTAAATAGCTGTATACAGCTGAAAAATTGGCTTTTATGATCAGCAAGTTTTAAAAGCTCCACTTTGCTCATAATTGCCACATATCGAAAATTAACTCTGAAAACTTAATGTGATAAGAAAACTCCTGAACTCAGTAAAATCCATTTTGTGCCTAATAGAAACAGGAAACACCCAAGGCTTCACTTTGAAGTCCCTTAAACCCAAAGATCAGAATGAGTATAAAAACACCCAGAGCCCTGCAGAACTACAATTATTACCTCAGTGTCTGTGGTGGCTCAGGTTTCTGGTTGAATAAGTATTAGATCAATGGTGAGCAAACACTGCATTTCTAAAAAAAGGGGGCGTACAGACCAATCCATGGAATATTCCTTTCCCTTTGCCCTCTTGAATTGACAGCCAGGAGAGAATTTGAGTGGAATTTGCCTCAATTTTTGAGGGGAGAGCACATGAATATTGTGTTCAATGGGGGAGCTCCAAGACTTGCTGGGTCTTTAAAACAAAAAAATAAATCCTGCCAGAGGGATGTGGATTAGAGAGTTGTAACAGATAGGCAGACAATTGAGAAATTAATCTCATTTCATAAGTTACAGATTTAGTCCCAGATTAGAGGGAGCCTTACCACAAAGTTTAGTGATGAATGTGGAAAAAGTAGAAACAATCTTCTTTGGTTCTACTATCTAAAATAAAATTGAAGTGACATTTTTCAAATGAGAATACATTGTCTGCTGCTTTGTCTGGTTCTTTCATTTCAGCTTTGTTAGATCTTTTGTTTCTTTGATGCTCAGAATATTGCACCATTTGGCTCTAAAACCTACATTAGAAGAGCATTAATTAAAGGCAGGCACAGTGCAACGGAGACACTGTTAAAATTATGCTTGAAGGTACAATGTAATTAATTTTGTACAAGTGAAACATAAAAGAGAGAATGAAACCGGAGGAAATAGCAGCATATCCTCCCAAAATGATAATGAGAAATACAATTGCAAATCAGACAAAATGTGAAAGGACATGTGGAATAATTAGATTTCGAGAAAGAAATCAAAACAAAGGGTAACCTGCTAGTAGTTCTTGAAAATTAAGCAAAGAATATGTAACTAATGTTCAAGGTTCTTGGGGTTTGTTTTGGGGTGCTTTTCTGTGAAGTGTAAGATTAGCATGAGGTACCTGTCAGTAAAATGAGGTTGTACATTTGATATCATCATTTCCTGACAGGTTTAAAGAACTGAGCACACTGCTCCACTTTAGAGCAAATTCTCTGTTAGCAGTTATCTAAGAATATAATGGGTTGGGACCTGGGTTATGGTCCCCAGGTTGAAAATGAAGGCCCATCACATAATTAATTCTAATTATCTCTGTATAGGGGTAAAAAAAAGGGTTTAGGAAACTGCTTTATTTTAACTGGTCATTTTAAGTAACAATTAAATTTCTTCAGTTCTTGTCAGAACCCCTGTGATTCACCCTCAGTTCTGAGTGCTCTTGAGTAAAGCACTTTAAAAGATCAGAAATGTGGCTTGAGCATTAATCCTGCTCTCCAGAGCTGAAGTGAAGCCCAAGGTTCCCACAGGTCTGTGGTGGCAGTCTTTGAAGGTGCAACATAAAACAGAATGAAAGTTTATCGTGTGTTTAAAGATCTCTGTTGCATGTGGTGAGCTCCTGGTGGTGGCTGGGGTTGCAAAATTATTGGGTTCCTTTGGAGCTGGAATTCCAGTTGTGTGGAAACTCTCTGTGTGTTGGGATGACCATTGTTACCAGGATGGCACCACTTGAGTTTAGTGGGACCAGATTTCCAGCTGTCAAATCTTTTGTTTTCTTTTGGTTTAGGGTTGAATAAAATCAGCAGAAATGGCAGCACACCCCACAGGCACCTGTGTGGTGGCACAGAATGGTCACAGAGCCACTCAACATCCAAATTCTGTCATCTGGGAGAAATCAAACAGAAATTCTCCTGGCAAGAACTTCAGTGTTTCCCTTGCTGACAAACAAACACACTTGATGAGGGAAAAACCCTGAAGCTTCTTTTAAAACAAGATGTAACTTTATATATATATATTATCTGTCTTAAGACTATAGATTATAACTTCTTGCCAATTTTAAAACTTTTCTAACTGTGATCACTACTTAACTAGATTCTAGTAGTTGAGTTTTTCAATTCTGAGTTCGAATTCCTTTTTTTCCAATTCATCAGAACCAGAATGGAAAACAGCCAGGAGAAGGAATTCTAGGTGAGGATCAGCCAAAGTCCAGTGCAGCCCTGCAGCTGTGGGTTAGAAAGTTCAGGCAGTTTTCTCCAAAACAGGAGCTGAATATCCCCAGGTGATCCTGAGGGCTTCTTGCAAGAACAAGATCATTAATTGCCAACAACCTGAAAATATGCACAGAAACACTTGATCCCTTAACAAAAATATTGATTCCTTAACATCCTGTGCAGTGTTATTGGCCTTCCTACACTTCTAAAGCTTTCTTAATTAGTCACAAACTCCTGAGCTGGAAAGTTTTGTAATTCACACCATAACACCTCCTCTGTTGTGAGCACTTTGTCATCCACTGGGATTTTGAAGAGTTTTAAATAAATCCCTGTTTTAGTATTATATAGCACTGTGCAATAAAGTCCTTTAAAATATTTTCCTTAAAGGTGATATGTTTTGCAGTAATTTGAAGGACAAGATAGGTTTCAAAACAATGTTTTAAGGTAAAACACATTGAACTGTTCCTAGAGTATATAATTATATTGCTCAGTCCATGCTTTTTCCACTGAAATGTCAAACCACATAATTTCAAAATCAAACTATAGGTGAAAACTGCATTTTTTTGCCTCCATGGTGAAACTTTTAAATGTTACAATACAAAAATGCCTGATGAAGGAGAAGCCTTATGAAGTAGGGTATACAGTAAAAAATGTGAGGATCCTTGATCTCTCAAGTTGTCTCTTTTGTAATAATTTGCACAAAATAGAAGGAATACAAGAACTTCAAAAGGGCAGAGATTGTTCAGTCATTAATTTTTACAGCAATTTTAGGGACAACTCATTTAACTGAGGTTTAAGATTTATTTGCGTGTCGTGACTTTGTAAATTGACTTGCAGTAAATACCAATGTGCAGCTGGGCAGTTGTTTTTATTAAAAAACACCTTTTACAGCTGATGATTACATCCAGAAAATTTTTCCAGCTAAGAAGCCTAACCTTCCAAGATAATATATTCTTTACAGTTTATTTCTACAAACATGCTCCTGTTGTTTTGATAAAACATGTGTAAGAAATTGATTTCCTGATTCACTTCAGCTTACAGGGCTTTTAAGACCAGTTTTTGTCTCTACCAATTAATCTTTGCAATTTTTTTTTCTCTGCTACGTGAATGCTCAGAGAATTTTGATAACAAGTAGCTCTAATTCATGGCTTCATGAAAGGGCCTTTTAATCTGTTCTGTTTTACACCATTTCCCTGAAGAAACCTGCTGAATTTCAAAGCAGGTGTCTTTTAAAGACTTACAGATAATATTTTGAAAGGTAAGTATATTTTGCTACTATTAGTGAAGGGGGAATATCTTTTCCTAATAAAGAAAGCTGCTCTCAGAGCTGCACTAAGAATCATGAAAGACCTCTGGTGACTTCAGAGCCTCCTTTGCATAGCACAGAGTTAAATTCTGGCCCTCTGAATATTTGAGGGATGCCTTTGCTACCTAATGGTTCTTTGTTGTGATTAGGCTTAGAAACAATTTACACTCTTCCTGCATGCAGAAAACCCCAGGTATTTCCTCACATAACAAACTCATAATATTTTGAAAGCCTCATCTGCTGTGGAACTTTGAAGTAGATGAGTGATTTTTGTTGTACCTCGTAGTTTTAGCTTCTAGCTCATGTAATTAATCTTCTCCTGTTTTGGCAATCCTACAGTAAAGGTAACAGGTTTTTGCTGGAGAAGAATTTCCAAAACAGACTCACTTTAGAAGTAAGACTAAAAAGCAACTGCAGAAAATGCATTTTCATGAATTCTCAGGAAAATGGGTGCCTGGGATGTTTCCTAACAGAAGCCTGGGGGCGAGGGCAAGGCAGTGACAGCCCCAGGTGCTGCGTCCATCCTCACTCAGCTCCTCAAGAGAACTTGCCCTGCTGCTGACTGTGAGCTGTTCTGTAGAACACCTACAATGAGGAGGTTTTGTTCATCCCCTTAAATTAACACAAGAGCACTGAGAGTACTAAAAAGAGCCCTAAGCAAGCAGCAGCACCGCTGCAGCTGAATAATGCACTCGCTGCAGCAGGTTCCTGAGGCAGCACCACGAGGAGGGCGCAGCAAGCGCAGCACTCAGAACTCACTGTGCTCTGATCTCAGCTGAATTTCTCCCTTTGTTCAAAGCAATGTGCTTCACAGAATTCAGGGCTGTGTCTTCAACCACCCTTGCAGCTTGTTTCAAATTAGGTTGTGGTTCTGGCCACCTGTCATTACACTGCCAGCTACTATTAAACCATCAAAGCAGTATTTTAGCTGCTTTGATGTAGTCTGGAATTGTATCTACTGCTGAATGAAGATTAGATTAAATGTTACAAATGTATCCAAAGGGAATAGAAGCTCTCATCTAATCTTGATCCACTGCAATTTAATTTTAAGTATTTCCTTATATTTCTATTATTTCTGAGGCATTCCTTTGTATTTATAGATGTTACTACAGCAGAAACAGCCTCTTGGAATAGCATGAAAAAGCTGCCATTAACAGAGTCTGTGTTATTAATGTGGTGTTTCATACATCACAACAAGAAAGGTCTAGAAAATGGATAGTGGAAATGTCATTTCCCCTTTTGAAATGGCATTCCATTTTAATGGATATGGGAAAAGCACTGAAGGAAA
This sequence comes from Dicaeum eximium, assembly GCA_013396995.1. NCBI lineage: Eukaryota > Metazoa > Chordata > Aves > Passeriformes > Dicaeidae > Dicaeum > Dicaeum eximium. Next base: position 711,029 of record VWZP01002803.1, read on the forward strand.
ATGAAGTTCTTTTGTTCTGGTTTGGTGGAGAAGTCTGGCTCCTGCTTGAGATGTGTTGGCTGCGTTCCTGCCGGGCCTGATCAGTCAGTTCATACTTGTGTGGTGTTTGGGATGGACCACAAACCTTTATTTTATCTCTTGGCAAAGTTCTGGCACCTACAAACCAGTTTGTGTCAGATTCCCTGGAGGATGCGCCTGCAGGGGCTGCTCCCACTGATCCCTCCTGGGAAGGACGGGGTGTCTGACAGCTCAGAGCCTCCAAGAACAGCTGAGAGAAGCCTGTAAGAGCCTACAAGGAGATGTAGGACTCCAGAGGGCTCTGTAAAATGCTGTTTATTGTATCCAGGCAGCAATCACGGGTCGTGGGTGACAGAGCCCAGCCTGGACCATCAGCCACAGCTTAGACATGCCTGAAGTCATCCTAGTTCTGGTTACAATACATTAAATACTTTTCTTTGTTGATCATCTTAATACAGAACCACCAATCAATACCTTTACTATTACCTATAGCCTATCATAACTACTAACACTGCAATATTCATGTTACTGTTCTCCAATCACAACAGGTCAGTGTGTTTCAGTTTAACCCAGAAGTGGTTTTTCAGTTTTCTTGCAGAGGAAGATTCTGAGACCTTTTTTCTTCTTACAACACCAGCATGTCTATTTATTTCTTGTATTTTTCTGCTTGGCAATAAACATCATCTGTTTGAGGTGGGCTTATCCTTTGTTCTAAGTCATAAAAACCTTTCTTAACTAACACACCCTTTGCCTTCTTAGTTATCCACTGAGACTGGCTCAGCAGTTCCTTTAGATCTTTTTTACTCTTCTATATCAAAACTCACTTCCATCTCTATTCTTTTCTCAGTTTCTACATTCAAAAATCTTTCTGCCAAGCTTACATATCTGTGAGACTTTCTTGTCAAACTTTCATCCATCCTGACATAAGCAGGTCTGAGAAAAAGGACCAAATGTCAGCAGCACCTCAGGATGTCAGCAGCAGAGCCCTGGGACCCCTCCCAGTGGAGTTCTCTCTTTGGGACAGCTCTTGGTGGACAATGGCTGGGTCTAATCTCAGTTCTGGGTCCCCCCCTCACCACTGCTTTAATGAAAAACAGGGTTTACAAATTCGCTTTCACAGTAATAATTAAATTAATTAATGGAAGCAGCCTTTTAGCTGTTCCAGAATTGGCTTGCAACAAAACAAAACTAACCCAAATCTTCTCTGATTGTGTATTTCATGTTTGAGAATGTGTCCAGACCCTGACCATGGTCTTAGAGTTTGTCTTCCCAGAAAATATAATTCAAAGCTGATGCTGGCAGTTCCTTTTGGGAGTGCTACCTGTACCCAGGTTAATGGAAGGAAGACACCATTAGTAGCTAATGCTGGACTTGATGCTTTTAGCAGCAGATCAGTCTGAGCTCAGAGCCTGCAAACATCTGGCTTTTTGTTTTAGGAGGAATTCATGTTGTGTAATTACAGAAGGGTCAGATCCAAAGAGAAAAATAGAGAAGGAAAATATCACTGTAATGAAATGTCTGATGCTGCATGATGCATTTCCTTTTACATAAGCAAAAACATTTTTAAGCTTAGTTTCATGTTTCAGTTTCTCTGATTTTCAGCAAATTGCAATAATACAAAAAGGTTAATTACAGGCTTCAAATGAAGGTTGTTTCTACAATTAGAAGTGTAGAAAAGACAAATAAGTTTGTTTTTTTTCTCTGATTGTCTTCTGGCTGATTGCAATAAAATGTAGACATGGGGTTATTTCTATGTGGACTTTTTCATTTTATTCTATACAGCAAGAGTCAAGCGTGCTTCAAATCACCCTTCCAAGCAGAGCATCTACATAATGTTTGGCAAGTGGAAACTTTTTAATTGTGGTAGGTCAAGGAAATCTTTCAGAATGGTACATGAACAGAGCTCTGCAACTCGTGCTGTGATTGTCTGAGTGAGTTCCTGTCCATTGAAAATGGCTCATTTTAAGTTGTGAAAAATGAAGAATTTTCATTGACATCAGTACAGCTTCAAATTTCCTGTTCTGGTCCAGCACAGTCCAAAGCAGTGTGGATCTGATATTTAGGGCTGGATCTCAAACCTGCTGAAATAAAGGTACCATTTAATCCAGACTTTCATAGAAGCAATCTGGGTGTGCCTTTCATGAAAGGTTTTCAGTGCCTGATCCATGTGTGAGAAGAGCTTTAGAGAAGCCCAAACTTTGTTTTGTAGAGCTAAGTGGGAACTGAAAGTGTATCATTGCATTTGCTTTCAAAGAAGAAATAAGCTTCAATTAAAATGTGTTACTGGAAAAAAAAAGTGGCAGAACCTCATCCCAGTTACATATTTGAAAGAGAGGTGTGTCTTTAAAGTAGTTAAAACTTCTGATTGGAGAATTTAAAAACAAATTATCTCACATTTTCTCAAACTCTACATAAAATTGCCATTGATTTTTTTCTTTACAATAGAGATAACTAAATTCTAGAATGAAACGTACCCTTTTTCCATTTCCTGGAGGTTACAAGAAACCTGAAATTATAGAGAATAGGTTTTCCTGCAAAGATTTAAGGATAAGTGTTAACTGCTGCTACTGTATTTTCTTTCTTTCCTTATAGTGAGAAGTTTTAGTGTGTTAATTATGCAAAGGATAATGATGGGTTCTAATTCCCTGGGGCAGATTTGCACACTGCCTTGTGTAAGAATATCAAAATCACAGGTCTGAGGACATCACCCCCACTACAGTGAAAGGAATGAGAAATAAGTTGTGTTTGTCCCTGAATTAAGGTGAAATGAGGCCTTTCCACAGCAGGACAGGTTTAGCAGAGCCACTACTGGCAATTGCTGCATGTACACACAAAATATTTCCTAATACTGCTGAAGTGTTAGGAAAAGAAAAAGGAATTACAAGTGACTGATGCTTTTCATAGGGAAAAACGAAAAATATCTTTTTATAGACTTAGGGAAGGCAAGGATGTGTGTCTGAAGGGTTTCTCATAGGTTTTGGTGTAGAACTCATGCTTCTGTCAGGACAGAGCATCTGGTTCAGTTAGCTGTGGCAGGTGGCAAGGTTATTTTATATTTTACCAGCCACAGTGGGGTGTTGCTACCCAAATTTAGGAGTTACATCCCTAAACACAGCATCCCCTGAGCTCACCCAGCCTTTACTATGGCCCTCACAGCCAGGGGGATGTTTCACCTGTGTCTGCAGAATAAATAAATGCATAAGAAAGTGAGCAGCCTCAGTAGCAGTAATCCAGTGGGATTTTAGTGTTTATGTAATTTGCAGGAGGGAAAACAAAAATAATAGTTCATTATTTTGAACTGGGATAAAAGGTCTCCTTAATGAGAACTTAAAGGGATTGTTGGTTTCCTTCATTGCATTTACTTTTCCTGCATAAATCTTCTGTGGCTCAGCCACTGCTGAGAATGAGGGTGTCTGCTACTTGTATTTTAAAGTAACACAAAAATTCATTGCTTTCTTCTCATTTTCACTTTACAAGAGAAAGGGGTTTCTTTGTGGGTGTTTTTCATCAGTTTAATGCCACCACAATGTCTCTGTAGGTAGTTCCAGTGTCCTTCACTGTAACAGCAGAACACAGCCTTGAACAGAGAGTTATCCCTCAGCAAAGCCTGACAAGTGCTGGGCTGAAGTGCACCTTTTCTCTCTCTGCAGAAATCTTCTGTTGTGCCCAGCTCTATTTTAAAAATGTAAACACTCCTTGCTTGGCCACGACCTTGCCTGGGTGACAGCAAACAGTGAATATGTGGCACAGTAGAAATAATGGAATTTAAAGGCTCCAAAATTAGCTGCTGTGGAGGCGGTGGAAGGAGAAAGCCCTGGCTTAGAGCCATGGAAATATGAGGAGATTGACACTACCCTGATCTCCGTGATGTAAGGCTTCCTCCTTTCACATCATCAGGTCTAATTCCGCTTGTCAAGGGAAAATGTGTTCTGTGGTAGCACTGGAGCAGTTTGTGAGTGATGCATGGGCTCAGTGTTGAGCTTTCTTATCCTCTTCTGGGATAATGTGGGTTTCTAAATCTGATGTGATCTCTGCTATAAAATATATTTCATTTTCTCCCTTTGGATGGGAAAGAAAAGGCCCAAGTAGTTGGACTTTAGTGGGTCTGTCACTGAGTTTATCAGACTGTCATTGAGTTCATCAAAATTTAGGAAAGATAAAAATACTAAGAATAGCCTTCTAAAACCAGCAGATATGAAGTTATTAATCAATCATGAGAGGAAGAAAAGGCTTATTATCCAAAACCAGCGAAAATATGCATAGACCAGGCTTTATAAAAGGAATTTGTGTTAGCTGAGAATAAGGAAAATGACCAATGGGTTGTTTGTTTTAAACATGGTAATGTTTAAAAGTAACTATAGAAAAGAACTATAAAGTAACTATAAAAATGACAGCTCAGAGTCTTGTATTCATTCCCTCTCCATGACCTTCATACCAGACCTATAGGATTTACAAGTTAAGAATTTTTGACAGTTGTACAAACTAAAATATTCATCTAAAAGTCAAGGTATTTCATATTTGTATTGATGGGACTAGGTGAAAAGTGATTTGTGTCAGTTTTCCAGTTTGCTGTGACAGAAAAGGCTGTGTTTTTTTCTTTATTATAGCCACAAGGTTAGAAAAGACTATAAAGCCTAGGTTTTTGTAGTCACTAAAACTGAAAGTCATAACTACAGAGTGTAACAGCCAGGAAGATGAGACCAGTTTTAATTACCTCACAGAACAAAACACAAACCAAATGTGCAATTGAACCAACCTGCCCAATTTAATTTGTGAATTCATCTGCTAAGATATTGGATTTGGGTTTTTGCTTTTTTTCTTTATGGGTATGGGAGACCATGAACAAAATCCTTCAAAAAAAAAAAAGGTCAGAAGATTCAAGTATTAGGAGATTTGGAGATTCAATTCCTAAAGATTTTGATCCCTGCTTCTGCAGGAGGTCTAAACCTTGCAAGTCTCCAGCTGCATTGCAATCACTGTCAAATCAGTAAAGCTTCTTACCTCTGGCTCATTCCAGACATTTTCACCACCTTGCATATTATAAACATTTCTTTTTTGTTCACTGAAACCCTAGATTATAAATAGCACCGCTCAGCACTTTTAGTTCAGAGTAAATTGTTGGGGGAGAAAGATTCAGAACAATTTTAATCATATTGTCAAACTCAGAATGAGCTAATGTATCAAGTTGAGAGTTTTTTCCAGTTTTATGACATAATTACTTGTGTATTAGGCCCACAATGAAAAAAATAGCTCTGCAAGAGCAATGTTTTTAAAACTTTATTAGTAGTGTTTGCCTTAAGATAAAATGAGTAATTACCAGCCCATTAAATACTGACAGGTAACCAGTTACAAGAAAGACGTTGTCAAGTTATTTCAGCTAAGTAAAATCAGTCTTTCACTGTTATGCTTAATTAAGGTAATTCCAGCTTGGCTCTGATGTAAAACTCAGTTGGAATTCAGGAAAAATAAGCCTTGAGAAGATGGAATGCTGCTGTATTGTGCAGCATTCTGCAACTGAAGAGTTAAAAGTTTGTGGTCATTCATCATGAGATGGGAGGCATCAGGTACCAAACACTTCTGAAATTCTCACCTTATTTAGGCCCTAGGTATGAGCTACATTTTTGGATCAGCTTGCAGGAGTAGATTGATGTCTGAGGGCTGCCAGATTCTAAACTTGTCAAAACCTGGTTGGAATCACCCAAACTTTGATTGTGGGTGGGTTTCTTTGCCTCGGAAGGAGCTGGAGACTGGGAGTGAGCTGCCACTGGCAGGTGACAGCATCAGTGGTCACTGGGAGCTTCCAAACTGCTGGAAATGTCATTTTGTGATGTAAAGAGCAAGAATCCAGAATTCCCTGTGAGTGCCTTAAAGTCTAATTTTCAGCACCTGCCACAGCTATAAACTAAAAATGAAGTTAAATTAATTCATAGCTAAGTTACTGTAAGTATGAAGATACAGCCTGTGTCTCTGCCAGTGGAAGTTCGTGCTTTATTTCTTGCCCTGAGTTTGTTCCATCTTTGAAGTGTCTTACAGTGTCTAAAATAATAAACAAGAAAACACCATCTCATTCCTTAAATGCTGGGAAAATTAATATTACTATTACAAAATTACTTTAAAACCTAGTGCAGCGGTTTTTATGTAAATCAACTGTTTCCTGCACTTGTGTGGAAGAATCAGGGAATTAATTGGGTTAATTGGGTGGAGGGATGATTCCATGCAGTGCTTGGGGAACTGGTTCAACCCTACAAGGTGCAGTCAGGAGAGGGGTCTGCCAGGGAATTTTGGCACCAGAGTTGAAGCAGATTTGGAGCTTATTTAAGGATTTTCATGAATACTGGGGTATCATGGATGCAAAACAGTGTTACCCACTGGGTCTGCAGAGATTTCACAACTTGTTGGAGTAAGTAGAAGAGCTGCATGTGCAATCCTAAAGGTGATTTTTTCCTCTTGGGAAAAAAGTAGTTAGGCTGGACTTGAGAGTGCAGTGGGAGGCTCAGAGAATATCTAAATGTTCAGTACCACACACTCAAAAGGTCTGTGCAAGATTATCTTCTTTTTCTAAGGCTCAGTGATGTTCTTTCACAATCTATTAGGTGTAGAGGAAAAAGCATTTTGGGGTTTGGCAGCCAGTTTGACTCTGCCAAGACTTTACAATTAGTGTGTTATTATATTACATATTAGCATAATGCATGGCCCATGATCTTCACAGCAGCTGATCAACCATTTTGGGCTCTATGCAAAAGCATTTTTAACTTATTTTGTCTTTGCTTCTCCCCCACCCCTGGTGATTCTGATGTGTTTTCCTTGCAGCACATTTTGAAGTACACGCCTTTATTCTGTTATTTACACAGCACCACCTTCAGCAGATGCAGCAGGTCTTCTGTGATGCAAAATACATCACTGCTAGGAAGCTTTCTCTTCAAAATAATGACATTCCTGGATAATTGTTTATTTTCAGAGACTGTTCCATATTGTGTCTGCTCGCCCCCAATCTAATTTTATTTTGATGGACTGGAATATCAGCCGTGCTGTTCTCAAGCCTGAAGTTAATGTATTCATTAGTTATAATTGCTTCCAATGTGTCCTCACCAATCTTAGTCTTCTGCTTACTTAATGATTCTGATTGGATGTTCAACACTTTTATCTGGGTTAATTTACTATTCATAGTACAATGATGGATTATTCATTTTGTTACCCAGATTACAACTGTAAATGGAGTTATACATCATCAATGAGAGCACCACAGAATCATTTAGCTAAAAAATGCCTTCTAGTTATCTTGAAGCAGCAAAGATAGTCACATAAAAACTTTGTGGCTGGCAGTGCTTCCTGCCCAAAGATGGCTGAATTCATTAGCCTGCTGTGATTGCTATAAAGTTCTGTAAATGCTGCTTTTAAACACTGTTTTATGTGCCTAAGTGTGCATATGTGTGTGAATTATCTTGAGGGAAACTTAATAAAATGTAAACCAAAACCAGCGGCAGAACAGAGTTTAAGGGCGGTGGATTGGAGCTGAGAACTCTCAAGCTCTGTTCAACACTTTGGTGGATTTAAGGAGGTGAAAAAACTTTATAAAACCTTTAGATTGGAGTCACAGAAGGAAAAGTGGCCCCAGTCTCATCTCTTGTCATTTAATGTAACAACAGAGCTGGTGACTGATCTCCTGAAGAAATTTATTGGCCTTATTCTGGACTGGTCTGTGACTCCCCAGGGCTGTTTTGAAAAGAGAAAATCTCCCTGAATCCAAAGGAAATGAATGGTGTCTGTTGATTGGATATTTAGATACACCAAATGACGAAATTCAGATACACAGCATGCAGGACTTCCAATAGGACTTCAGTAGCTGCATCCCTCATTCATCCCTGGTCTCATGTTCTATAAACATGGGAAAATCAGACCTCGTGTCCACAGATAATTCAAGATTTATGTTTTTCTGTGAGCTCATTTTGCACCTTAATTTTAAGCATAAACAGTATTTAAGGAAGGTAATAGCTCTGCCATATAAATGTGTGCTTCTCAGCTTGTTGGGGTGTTACTTGAGATCTGTATGATGATAAATGTATGAAATAACACTACTGACTAATCATGGCAATTTGGAAAATCTATCACAGGAGAAGAATATTCTGTCATTAAAAAATTCTTGCCTTTCTGCTCATGTAATACTTCAGTCATTTTGGCTGAAAGAATATGGGGAAATTTGAGTTGCTGAAGATGAAGTTACAGAAGGAGAAACTTTTCAAAATCAGGAAATCAGCACTAATGCAGAAAAGATCTCTCTGTGTCAGTCAATATTTCTTGAGTTCAAACTCTTGAACATTAAATATTGATTATAAGCATTTCCCCTAAAAACAAGGGCTAGAAAATGGAAGATTTCAACTTTTATATACCAAGATCCAAATTCAAAAACTGTGAGACAATGGAGCTCTAAGGAAAGTTATCTTTTAATTAATAATTCTGAATAAAAGTTTATATTTTACACCTTGGTGGCTCATTGCACCACCATTTTATTCCAAAAAAACCACCAACTGTATTAAATCTTCCAAATAATTCTTAAATATTAGCAGGAAAATACTACTCTGAAAATGAATATTTTCATTTAATGAGTATCAAACCCTTTCTCAATTATTGTGTGCACAGGCAGAAGATTTCTTGGATTCCCTCCTCCTGTAAATATCTGAGCATGGTCACACCCCTTGTAGAACAGAGGCATTTCCTCCTACTGATTGAGGAGGTCAAACCAAATGATCCCTGTGGTTCCTCTGCTCCTCAGCCCTGTGACAGGATCACAGAAGAATTGAGAAATTATAAAGCTTTCCCAAAGATGCCTAAGTTTAACATTGAACAGATGTTAGAAAAATTCAAAAATACCCTCATTAACCCCTGCTTTTTAATGTCCCTTTTCATTCTTGCAAGAGTTTGTACATTCAATTTTCTTCAAAGTTGTGCTTTTTTAACTAAAATAGTTATTTTATTTACTGCCACTGCTGCCAGGTCACCCTCTTGGGTGGCACCTCCAGCTGAGCCTTCCTCAGAACCCCGCTCTTGTCTGGTGGGTGTTTGGGGTTTTGCAGCATTCTGGGACCATTTTAGTGCTTTTGCAAGAGAGTTAAGAGGGGAAAAAATGCCTGAATGAAACCTTTCATTGCTACACTTCCTATTAATGCTGTGGTTTTACTTGACAGGGGGTGAGTGGAAACAACAGCTTGATAAATGTGTGGAGAGAGGAGGGAAGGCAAAGGGGGAAAGCAGCAGCAGAGCTGAGGAAGCCCCAGAATTTACAGGTGTTTTCCTCTGACCTGGTAACAGGTCCTACATTTTAGCAATAAAATAAACAGATGGGGTTTTTAATTGAGTTTCAAGCTTGTGGGCTCAGATTCTCTTCTTGTGGCGTAAATTTGGAATAAATGGAGGGTATAGTCACACATAAAGGGAGGTGATGGCTGCATCATTGTGCCATACTGGCATTGTGTCCTCTCAGAATCCAGTGGTCAAAGGTTTCTCACTGAGAACTCTGAATCAGCACCATTCATAAAAATTCAGAAGTCAGAAGAATTCAACCAGGCAGTAAGGGGCAGCAAGAACAGTCTGAAATATCTCTTCCCACTTCTGAAGTCTATTTTGAAAGAGAGTGTGGGAAAATTCTCAAAAACAATCTCTAGTGAGCTAGAATTTTATCAAAATCAAGGCAGAATTTAAAAAAAGGGGAAAAGTCAGAAATAAAATGTAAAAGAATCAATTCAGAAGTGAATTGAGGAAAACTAAACGGGTTTGATGCAGGCAGTCATTAGCCTGAAAGACAGAACCTGTCAAAATAAAGTGAGTGTTGTGCAAGAAAAAAATCAGTGCAGCATGAGGAGACTTTTGGATTTTTCAAACCTAAATAAATTTATGGGAAATGATGGACAAATTTACCTTTAATTGCCTTTTTTTAGTTCTCCAAGTGCTATTTTAAACCGAGAGATTGTGAATTTCTGCATTTTGTGGTATTCCTCTCAATTTCTAGAAATCTGAAAAAGAAAAAGGATCAGAATTCCTGGAGTGATGGCAGAGGCAGGACCATGCCTGGGGGTGTTTTCCCCAGTGCTCTGTCAGGTGCTGCCATTTCTGGTTTTCCTCTTTAGCCTCCAACTTGGGACTAGTGAGGGTTGGTTGAGAAAGAAGCTGGAAACAGATTTATAAGTGACTCAGAGGGACCATAATTTTAGAAGGATGTAAAGGATGTCAAGTCTGGTGGATCTGGGCATTTTGATCCTTTGCAAAAATGTGCCTGAAAAGCACCAAAACACAACAGTCTCCACTTTCATCAATATCTGTTTCTTTTCATTCAGAGATAGATCCTTTTTTCTGAGCTACAGAGGCATTTAGGAATTGTCTCCCAGACATCTTCCCTGTGAGTTCTCCTTGCATGTGTTTGTAATACTGAGGGTTTTAATGTCTGGTGTCAAGTACAATTTTACTCAAATATGTGCATTACAGACACGTTTCTGGATTTTCAGGATGAAGCCCAGATAAGTAGAATTCTGTTAACACAGTAGCTACTTCTATTTTTTTTTTTTTTTTTAATAATCTGTGATCTGGAAAAGAAACACTCATACTCTGCTCAGGTTCAGAACATTTTTACATTTTTTAAAAAGTCTAAAACTCAATTACTAGGGTTTGGCCACCTTACAAAAAGGAAACAGCACCTGATTAATGGATGAGGAAATAAACAGCAGCAGTGTAATGTGACCTTTAAAGAGCAGCTCATGAAAACCTGTTGAAACATTTCTACTTTAAGGATATGTCAGGAATATACTTTGTGTGGCTGTTCTCTTGGTTCTGTGCTGCTGCTTGTCTGACACTGTGGCATTTGGGGTTTGTGCCTTGGGTTCCCTGCAGCTCTGATGTTCCATGGGCTGTGCATCCAGAGACTGAGATTGCAGCTGCACTCTAAGGGAGATTGTGGGATCTCTGGTTTTGTAAATAAAATTTTATTGATGTGGTTATTTACCTTGTGAAATACGCAATGTTCTCCTCAGTTCTTTATTTGATCCATGAAATGCTTTATTATAGTGGGAGTGGTCACATTGATGGACATGTCAAAGTGCTACAATCAGACCCACAAGTTCTGATAAATTTTCATATCACATCTTTGCCTGCTATCTTCATAATAACAAAAATTATGTTAAGAATATTGATGTTAAGTGTCCTTCAGCCACAGTTCTTAAATAGAGGTGTGCAGAAGAAATCTGAAAATCACTTCTACTTCTTGTATTCTGAAGGGCTAGAATGTGGATCCATGAATGTGATCAAAGTAGAAGTACTAGAAAATATTTTGGAATCATTTTTTATTTACTATCAGGCAAATTACTGTACATTAAATCTGGCTTGTAAGTAGGGCACAAGAGAACATAAAATGGAACTTGTTGTCATATAAATGTGGTTTATGAGCACTAAATTCTGATATATAACCACTTCTAAGTAAGAATTTTCTTATAACCCTTTTTGTTAACCTTCAGCTATGATGTAAATTAAACCATTTTGCCCATAAATGATAAATTAATTTTCCCATTTTAATTAGATCATTTACAAGTTCTTTCTATATTGAAAAACAGAAGAAAATACAGATCCCTCAGAAGTTTGAACACACCCTTAAAAACTGGCAATTTTCTTGTAACTTTTATATTAAAAGTCGGTTGAGTCCTGTAGAATCTATCTTGCACAACAGGGCTGTAGTTAGGAATCAATGGTCACATTTATCTTTCATTTGCATTCTTTGCACTTGCACCACCTCTCACTCTCCCTCTCCCAGTCCCTGCATCCCTCTGCTCCTGGGCTGTTTCTCTGAAGGGATGCTGACAGTCAGTACTTCCCTATCAGAGCTCCAGAGGCACCCAAAACTTCAGGAATAATTTAAAGCCTCCAAAGGTGCCACCACCTTTCCTTCTCTTTGTTCACGTGGAAACAGGTGGCTCAAAAGAACATGACCCAGATCTGAAATGCAGACAGGTCCTTCCCTGAGCTTGCATTTGAGAATAAAATTTTTGTGGATTAAATTTAATTAAATTAAGCTTGGAAAGGTGGTCACTATCTCATAGATTCCCTTTCTCAAATCAATTTCTTTTTCATGCTGGAAAAGGATCCAAGAGCTCTTTATCTCCCTGGATGTTGCTTGTTTTTTTCTCCCCCAGAAAAAAAATCCTTATGTGGCCAGTACAAAGAGAATTGTTTATGCTTTTCTGAGTGAATGCCAAGAAGAAAAGAACCAGAAAACAAAGACTAAACCCTTCTTGAATTTGCTACTTTAATTTTCTGACAGTCTGTCACACTGAAGCAGAAAAATCTTAAAAATTCAGTTTATATATTTCCTTTAAAACTATTTGGGAAGCTGAGTGTGCACCAGCCTTTGAAGAGACTATAATCTAGGTTGAAAGCATAAGAGGAGGCATATTAGAAACTTTTTTCTTCCTTTTGTTTTCTCTTCAAAATTGAATGGGACAAATCATCACAGTTCTGTTCTCTCAAAAGCCATTGAACATCTGCCACCAGATAAGGATTGTCAGCCTTGCTGCCTCTGCCTGAGAGCTGTGCACAGTAATCACTGCTCTTCCCTGACAGTTGCTGCTCATAAGAGGATGTGAACTCAGGTTCCCCCTGGCTCTTTTGTCCCTCCTATCATCCACCCTCCCCAGCTTCATTCCTTCTGTCTTTCGTAGATCCTGCTTCTTGCCAAGGTGTTTTTTTACTGTTTTGACACAAAAAAAAAAAAAAAAAAAAAGAGTTTTTTTAAGAAGTTTCTTCCAGCGTTGCCTTCATTTTTGGGTCTTTTGCTTTCACATGGGAATTAGGTTTACACTGTCAGCAGTTGCTTGTCTCTGTCAGGTTTCAAAACTCCAGTCAGGTTTCAAAACTTCTCAGCTGTTTAATAATTATAACTAAAGGAAATGAAAGGTGTTCTAAAAACAAGTATGAACCCATGCTTTCATTTTGGCTGAGTACCACACAATTATTCACCATCCCTTGAGCCTGTAGCTCCAGCTGTATATTAAATATAAAGTTAGAGACGTGTGTGTTGGTTTCTGTAGTGTTTGTGCTACACACATGGACCCCACCATTGTTATCCTGCATCAAGTATTATAAACAGGTTCTCAAAGAATAAAAATATCCTTGGCAAAATTATGCAAAGTAGATGTTGGAAGTGTAATGAGAGTTATTCAGCCAAGCAGCTGTTGCTTCATCATGTTCTCAGCTCACCAAGACACAATGGCTAAAAGACTTTGCAAAAAAAGGAAACTTGATGGTATCCCCAAAAGATTCCTCTTGGAAATGTTGCTTCCTGGAATGAATTTGCAATAAGGCAAATAATTTAGATATCTAGAGCAAGCCTGCTACAGATACAAGGTACAAATATTAAAGTTCTCTGCTACTTCTGTGTTTAATCAAAACACATTAATTTAAAATATGCATTTCAATCCCAGTCATTTCACATTGTATATATATGTCTTGATAAAACAAATATGGGTCTAGTATTGTTTAATAAAAGAATAACAAAATGATTCCTGACATAATCACCTTTAAGCTTATCCCTGACCTCATATATTTTAATTATGTATAAGAGTTAGAAGATCGCCTGTGCAACAAGGAGCCCTTCATTACCTGTAATTCCTATTTTATAACTTTTTTGTTTGATCTGTTCCAGGATTCATTCTGAAGAAATTCAACAGAATAAATTATCATTCTCCCCAACCATTTGACTGTAGCTTTGAATATATAATGTACCCACCCATGTATATTATTTATGAAAGATTGATTATTCTTTCATCTCAATATCCCTTTTATGTCAAGAGGATTTCGGATTTAACACTTTCCTTCCTAGACATGAGGAGTTGCTGTCCAAATGTGCTGCTGCATGGGCACATCAAAGCCTGCTGAAAGCTCCTCTGGGTACGTCAGCAGGAGCTGCAGTTACACTTTTGACTCACAGGCTGCTGAAGATAACCCAAGGGATGGGAAGGGGAATGGGTGAATGGACTTTGTTATCATCCATGCCCTGAAAGGTGAAACGTGCTCTTTTAAAGCTGGATCAACATGGAATGTTAAATTAAACTTTTGGCTCTAATTTAGTGCTTTGCTGCACCAGTTTTTGACCAGTGAGTGGAGGAGTAGTGAGCTAAAACTGCAAACAAAACCTAGGAAAGTGGGTATAAACATGAACTGCAGGTATAAAGTTGGAAGCCATTTGTGTTTCAGTAGATTTGCTGTGTTTGTGTAAACGGAACGAAAATAAATAAAACAGTATGTTTGTGTTGGGAAAATGCTGCATTTGCTTTTACCTCCAGGTTTTGGTAAACCTGGGAGCTCTGTGTTCCTCAAGGACAGATGGGTTCATCAGCACTTTCCCTGCTCTGCCATCAGTGCCAAATCTCACAGCACGCAGGGTGGGGTGGTGTCTCCTCATCACACAGGGGGGAGAGCTCTGCTGGGGGAGGCATCATCCTCCTGAGACTGCCCCAGGATGGTCCCACAGCCAAGGGGAATTAAATGTGCTTTCTGTGGCACAGCTTGTGCAAGGTGTGCACACAGCTCCCAGCAGCCTGGGTCTGACAGCAGCTCCTTGCTCAGAGGGGGCTGCACCAGTCACTGTTAGGGGTGGATGGAAGGAACTCTATCCTAGGATTGCTGAGAAATCCAGGAGCATTCTGGCTACTCCTTATATTGTTCCATCAACCAGAAAAATCTTCATTGTGACTGTTCAAAGGCCTTCTCCTGTCCACCCCGTGTCCAATTTGGATTAGCTCCATCCATTTTTTTATGGAGAAGCCACTGTGGTGACAGTGAGATGAGTTACATGAAGAAAGGGATGGGTATTTGGGTCACCTAGTGCCCCTGGGGTCAGGTACAATTATGGGTGAACTCTGAAGGGTTTTACTGGTACATTTTACACCAAATTTTATCTCCAAATTGTCAAGCTTGACTGGAAACTGGATGGTCAGGGAGTAGCTGATCTCGTAACTCCAGGGTTAAGGTCAAGGGTTTCATTCACACCAACACTGCTGCTTCTTAAAGTTCATCTGTTCATCCTGCTGGGTGTCTTCATTGGTGTTTTGTCATGTGATAATCTTTGCAAAACATGCAGCTGTTTTGATTTTGGACTACTTTTCTGGTGGCCAGTTATCTTCACTCCCGTTTTATCTTTTCTTTCCAATAAAATTGTACATTTTTGCTTGCACTTTTTTGCCGAAATTCTGTTTCCCTGTCCATGCTAGGGGAACTGGAACTAGATGACCTTCAAGGTCCCTTCCAAACCATTTTATGATTGAGTTACTTGGCAAAATAATTGGATTTTTGATCTAAACCCAATGTGAAAAAAGACCAAATGAAATATGGGTTTCCTAAATGATGACTTAAAATTTAAATAATATAAAAATCATAAGGAAATACATTTTGCAAACAGTGAATTAATGCTATGATTTGAAGATATAGAATCAAAATAACTTTGTGTTATGCTTTTTGAGGAGGGAGGAGATTCTTTTGGTTGAAATAACTCTTAATAGAAAGCTAAAAGACTACTGCAGGTTTTGGTTAAAAATGAATCAAAGTTTCACCTAAACTTGGTTTTGCATTTTATGATAAAAATATGTTGTCAGGTTGTCCAATAAGGTTATCTTTTGAAATGTGTTGCCTAAGTACAGTAGAAATTATTCAGTCATCACCCTTTCAAAGTCTGCATGATTCCCACTGGCATTTGGGAAGATGATGTGCAAACCAAGGCCCTAATTCTGCAAAGATATCACATTCTCCAGTTTATGCACAAAAACCAGCCAGCAACTTCCATGGGACTGCAGTGGATATAAACTGCATCTGCTGGCTGCTTTCCTGCAAGATGCTGTAGGAAAATTCACTCCCACAAAAGCTCCCTGGATGTCTTAACTCTTGTTGGTTCCAAGAGCCACATTCTTAGCAATGAAAGGGTGAGGCTGTGCACTTTGGGAGTCTGAGAGCTGCCCAGCAGCTCAAAGGGGTTTGCTTTCCAAACCTGCCAAGTGTTTGTTGGTTGGAAACTCTTCCTCTGTTTCTTCCTCTTTAAAACTGCTCTCAACCTCTCCTGCACAAAACCAGAGAGCAACACCTGCCATGAGTATTGGTTTGTCACTGTTCTTGTGCAGAAATAATCCAAAACCAGCTGGAATATTGATAACTCCTGTCACAGGGAGTGCAGCAGCATTGCACTGCAAGGGTGTGCATTCACCTTTCACAGCTGAACTGCACCAGATTTCATGTAGCACTGGGGAACTTCTTGTCCACCAGTAAGATTGAGCTGGATATAACTTTGTACAGCTCTGGTAACAAGAAACTTAAAAGTCCTTTTTATTTTCAATATTTTGTGTCCCTTTGTTTCGTTATTCCACCAGTCCAGAAAGTTTTGTCCCATTTTTGTGTCCATGCATGCAACTTCATTTGCTGAGTTTTTTGATTGCTTGGGTTTTGGTGGGTTTTTAATGAGGGGGCAGAGATCAAGGAAGATTTTGGGGGAGGTCAAGGGTTTTGTCCCATTGAAATTCTTACCTCCTTTTCCAAGAACAAGAAAATTCCTTTCTTTCTCTCTCTGCAACGTAGTTCTGAGTTTATTCAAAGAAAACTTGTTACAGTGGGAACTGAAGGAAGGCACTGGGCTCCCTTCATCAGTCTCTGTGTGACTTAATCCGAGCCACTGGAGCCACACTCTGCCAAAGTGGCTGGAGCTGGTTCTGCTCCATCACAGGGAGATCTTGAGCCTCGGTGTTTGACAGGGCTGGGGGGGATCTTGTCTTCAGCAAACAGTTGATACTCAGATGTAGCTTTGCAGTCACAGCCCTGCAGTCACAGCCCTGCAGACACAGCCCTGCAGTCACAGCTTTGCAGTCACAGCCTTCACACACAGCCTTCACACACAGCTCTGCAGTCACAGCTTTGCAGTCACAGCCTTGCAGACCCAGCCCTGCAGACACAGCCTTGCAGACCCAGCCTTGCAGTCACAGCTTTCCAGTCACAGCCTTGCCGACACAGCTTTGCAGCCACAGCCTTGCAGTCCCAGC